>PVJN01048244.1:0-15678 GCA_004026805.1 Lasiurus borealis
CACCAACCCCACACCCGCCCCTCGCCCAGCCCGCCCTCTCTGGCATCACGTCTCTCAATTCTCCAAAACACCCATTGCTCCCTTCCCCCTCCTATTCTTCCTCGGTCCCAGCGAGCCTGCCTCCTCCGGCCCACCGCACACCCGCTCCCCCAGCTTCCCCCCGCCCCCGCCCGCTCACCCAGCACGCGGAGCTCGGCGGCTGCGGTGGCGAAGTCGCGCGTGCGGGGCTTGTTGGCTCGGCAGACGTAGACGCCCGAGTGGCCGGGGTGCGCGCTGGCGATCAGCAGGTTGGTGCGGCCCAGGACGATGACGTCGGTGGAGATGGGCTTCCCGTCTGGGGGGGAAGGGAGAGTGCTGAAGGGGTCGGTGCGGGCCGCCCTTCCATCCGCTCCCCGCACCTCGCGGCCCCTCTACACCCGGGGGTTATGAGACCAGAACAGCGCCTAGTGGGAATCTCAGTTCCCCTACTTGCCAGCCTAGTGAGCGTCTTTGCATCTTAGTGTCTCTCTCCATCAAGTAAGGAGATAGTGCCTAGGGGGAAGGACTGCCAGGGGGTGGAATGAATAAGGTTTGTGAGAACCCCTGGCACCGTGCAGGCACATAATAGGTGCTCAGGACACTCATCAATGACTGTTACCACTGCTGTTAAACTCGATTTCTTACAAGGACACACTCCTGGATGGGAAAGACACAAATGGCCAAGAAACATAGAAAAAGCTTTCAGCTTCACATAATCAAGGAAATGCACGTCAAAATACAGATGTTCATTTTTACCTAGCATATTGAGAATGCATTTAAAGACATAAGTTGCAATGCCGAAGAAAGAGTAAATGCTGATAGGGCCATACAGAGGCTCCACCTTAACCTAGAAGCCAGGGATTTCAGTTATGGGCAGGCACCTGGACTGGGGAGATGTGAACAGGGATGAGCAACGTAGTGTTAACTGTAATAGCGGACAATTGAAAAGGACTTAAAATTTTAACAGCAGGAAAGGGCAGTTGTGGGAGACCCAGGCCTGCAGGGGAGAGCAGTTGGGGGGAACCAGGCCTGCAGGGGAGGGCAGTTAGGGGTGACTAGGCTGGCAGGGAAGCAGTTGGGCATCAATCAGGCTGGCAGGGGAGTGGTTAGGGGGTGATCAGGCTGGCAGGCAGAATCGGTTAGGGACGATCAGGAAGACAGGCAGGCAAGCAGTTGGGACCCAGCAGTCCTGGATTGTGAGAGGGATGTCCCAAGATTGAAGAGAGTGCAGGCTGGGCTGAAGATTAGCCTCCTACAACCCCCCCACACCCCATGCACAAATTTCGTGTACCAGGCCTCTAGTATGCATATAAAAGCCTAAGTGACTGAATGACTGAATGACCAATCAGTCACTATGATGGGCACTGACCACCAGGGGTCAGATGCTCAATGCAGGAGCTGCCCCATAGTGGTCAATACACTCCCACAACCAACCTCCCATGGCTGGCCAACCTCCCATGGTGCCTCCCTCCAGCCAACCAGCCCCAATCAGCCCTGATCGCCGGCCAGGCTGAGGGACCCCACCATTGCACGAATCCATGGACCGGGCCTCTAGTAGAGTCTTAATTATTTTTTGAAAAAGTTTTAAACATGGGAAAATGCTAATGAGATTCTGTTGAATGAAAATAGGGCTTGGAACTGTAAATTCAACATGCTCTCAATTTCAGGGGGAAATGTACATGTGCATAGGAAAAAAATCTGGAAGAAAATACACCCATATGTTAACAGTTTTTATCTCTGAATGGTGAGATGTTTTCTGTTTCTGCTTTTCGCCAGTTTTCTACAGTGAACAAATATAACGTTTGCAATAAGAAGAAAATAAAACAAAAGTCCCTTCCCTGACTTAGTGGAAAAATAACTATGCTCAGGGTCAGGAATAAGGTCCTTTTGGGGTCTTTCTCTTCCCAGCCTCTGTACAGGAGTGTTATTAGCTGAGTTTCTCCAAGTGAGTTCCCAAAACTACAGCTACCAGGATCCTCTGGAGCAGCCATTCTCAAACCCTTGTTGTTACACATGAATGATGGAATTGCAAGGGATCCTAATATGCAGAGGCTTAGGGCAGGACCCAGATTTTGCATTTCTAACTAGGCCCAGATGGTAGATCCAAAGACCACACTTTAGTAGCAAACACCTAAGGCACTTGATTCCTGGGTTACAACTCTCTAGGTGTGAAGGTCATCCTGGTGCATGGTCGGTATTTGAGAAACGTTGATATTCGAACTTCTGGGCAACATCACAGGCTTATTCCAACAATAGTATGAGATCCCTGCCAGCCCTGGGATCCCCCTAACTTGGCAAGTGTTACAAGTCTAATGAGGAGGAGGGGGGGGGGAATGAGAGGGGAGGGAAGGGGGAGGGAGAGGGGAGGAAGAGACCCTACTAGAAGACCCACATGGCTTAGCTGACTAGCTACAATTACTTTTGAGCCCACAAGTATATACATAGACCTGAGTTAATGTCTATCTTGGGAATATTATTCCCAGAAAAGAAGGGGCAATGATTGGAAGGTGGGGTATGGTGGCTACCTGGGAAAGGGAGCATAAGGGTCACAGAGAAAAAGGAAGGACCCCTCACTGAGCCTTTAGATCCCAAGGCCAGCATTCTCACCCCCTTCCCAAGGAACAGTTTCTTTATTTAACAGTCCTGATAATATCAGAAGTTGAACTCATTAGCATGTTATCACTAAAGAAAAATGTGTCAGTTTTGAATCCAAGCAGCTAAAGGGGGAACAGGCTGTGGGGCCTGATCCCTTCTTCGCCTGCCCTTTTCTCCAGCCTCATAGGCCTATACATAATTTTCCAAAGTCTTTGATAACTTAAAGTCTTTGGAGCGTTGCTGGGTTAAATGATAAACATCTAAATACTTTGATATTTACAGAATACTGAAACAGTAATTTGAGTTTGCCTCTTAGGGAAAATATTAATGAATGAGTCTTATATTTTATTTGAAGTATCTCCTAAAATGTGAATGTAGTGCTAATCTGAGGAATATTAATTACTTACATGCACCTAAAAATTAAGGTTTCTAAGGGTTAAGAATTCTAAAATTATGGAAAGAAATTGTGGTTTTGGTATAATAGAGAAAGCATGAGACATGAAAATTTGTTCTGAAGGAGAAAATGGTTTCTAAAACTGGAACTTTCTGAAAGTTGTGAGATTTCTAAAGAAAGATTTATGAAAGTTATGGAATGTTTGTAAGAAAAAATGTTGAAAAGAAGGTGAATAAATGACACAGGTCAGTGAGCTAGGATAAGTAGAATAGGAAAATTGAAGTAATTAAACAGCAATTTGGAGCCATCTAGTAAACCCTCTCTTCCCTAAACCAAGAGAAAAAGATTTGCATTTTGCCTCCCTAAATAGAAAGTAAATAAATAGCTTATATCAATGTACTCAGGGAAACTGATAGCAAAATTCCAATTAGTGTCACTTGCTGACCGCACCCAAGGACTAATGAAGTTAGAAAATAAACCTTATTTTGGTTAGTCCTTTTCTGAAGCAAAAGTTCTATAAATTATTATATGTTATGTTAATAAGGTATTTAAAAATAATCTTAGTTGTGGAAATTGACGTCTTACTACCTTATGTTTGTGTTTAATACCCTCTTATCACTTTGAATGCTATATAATCTTTTGGCAGAATGGGTTTGACAGCCTTCCTAGGGTTTAAATTTTAAGAAAAGTTTTTCTAGCCCTAGCCGGCTTGGCTCAGTGGATAGAGCATTGGCCTGGGGACTGAAGGATTGTGGGTTTGATTCCAGTCAAGGGCATATGCATGGGTTGTGGGCTTGATCCCCAGTTAAGGGTGTGCAGGAGGCAGCTGATCAATGATTCTCTCTCATCATTGATGTTTCTATCTCTCTCTTTCTCTCTGAAATCAATAAAAAATATTTTTTTAAAGAAAAGATTTTCTGTTTGTTTGTTTGTTTTTCTTTTTTTTAAAAAACCTAGAGTTGGCTGTAAGTGATTCCAATAGGCACTGGAATGCCTCAAGATCTTCCTACAATGGAAACCATGGTCCAAATTTATTTTCTTTTTTTTTAATTTAATAAATCTTTATTGTTCGGATTATTACAATTGTTTCTCTTTTTTCCCCCATATTCCCCTCCACCCAGTTCTCACCCAACTCTCTGCCCTTACTTGCCCCCCCACACCCCCGTCTTCATCCATGGGTGTATGATTTTTGTCCAGTCTCTTCCCCACCCTCACACTCCTTTCCCCCTGAGTATTGTCAGTCCACTCCCTTTATATGCCCCTGATTCTATTATATTCACCAGTTTATTCTGTTCATCAGATTTTTTATTCACTTGATTTTTAGATTCACTTGTTGATAGATATGAATATGTTGTTCATAATTTTTATCTTTACCTTTTTCTTCTTCTTCCTCTTCTTAAAGAGCACCTTTCAGCATTTCATGTAATACTGGTTTGGTGGCGATGAACTCCTTTAGCTTTTTCTTATCTGTGAAGCTCTTTATCTGCCCTTCAATTCTGAATGATAGTTTTTCTGGTTAGAGTAATCTTGGTTTTAGGTTCTTGCTATTCATCACTTTGAGTATTTCTTGCCACTCCCATCTGGCCTGCATAATTTCCGTTGAGAAATCAGCTGACAATCATATGGGTGCTCCCTTGTAGGTAATTAACTGTTTTTCTCTTGCTGCTTTTAATATTCTCTCTTTGTATTTTGCTCTTGGCATTTTAATTATGTGTCTTGGTGTGGTCCTCTTTGGATTCCTTTTGTTTGGGGTTCTGTGCACTTCCTGGACTTGTAAGTCTATTTCTTTCACGAGGTGAATTATGGGGATGCCCAAAGAAGAGAGAGAGCAAGATACTGAAAACTTATTTCTTCAAATAGGTTTTCAGGATCTTGCTCTCTCTTTTTTGGGGGGGCACCTCCATAATTGTGATGTTGGTATGCTTGAAGTTGTCCCAGAGACTCTTTACACTATCTTCATATTTTTGGATTATTTTTTCTTCTTTGTATTTCAAATCTTTGACTTGATTCTTGAGATCCTCTAGTCTGCTGTTAGATCTCTGTATATTATTCTTTATTTCAGTCAGTATATGGTTAATTTCTAGTTGGTCCTTTTTCATATCCTCGAGTGTCTTGTTAAATTTATCAGCTCTTTCTAGAAAATTCTTGAAAAACCTTATAACCATAGTTTTGAACTATATATCCAGTCATTTGCTTTCCTCCATTTCTTTCACTTGTAACCTGTTTCTTTGTCTTGGAATTTTGGCTGCTTCCCTGAGTTGATAGAGTGGCTTTGTGTGCTAGGTGTCCTATAGGACCCAGTGGCTCAGCCTCCCCAGTTATCTGAGGTGGACACTCTTGGTGCACCACTTTGTGGGCTGTGTGCACCATCTTGTTGTAATTAAGCTTTGATTGTTGTTGGTATCACTGGGAGGAACTGACCTCCAGGCCAATTGGCTGTGAGAATCAGTTGTGTCTACACTGGAAGAGTTTCTGTGCTGGAGACACACTTATGAGACAAGACTTTCAAAAGCCTCTGTGCTCAGCTTGGATGGGGCAGAATCTCAGAGCGGAGCAGACAGCATTGGTTTACATCAGCCTTGCCTTAACAGGGTCCTGTGTCTCAGTGTTCCTCAGTAATCACTGCAAGCACCTCTGAGAGAAAGCCAACCTCGAGTTCTGCCTGCTGCCAGACAGTCCAGTTTCTCCCAGAATGAGTCTGGTTCCCCTGAGTCTCACCCAGAACTGGAGTTCAGTGCAATTGGGAGCTTTTGTCTTCCTCTCGCTTGAGAAAACCAGCCTCGCACTCAGTCGCCAGTCCTGTCCGGAAACACGTATCTCAGTACCTCTGCCTCCTGCAGCTCCTCTGAGTCTCAGTGTGCTTTTCTCTTTCCTTCTAGTTGTAGAATTTCCACTCAGCCAGCCTTCCTGCTGTTCTGGATGATGTCCCTTTTGTCTTTTAATTGTAGTTTTGAAATTGCTGTGTGAGGCACCAGTTTAGGTGTTTATCTATGCACCATCTTGATTTCTCCTGGACCAAATTTCTTAAGAACTGTGTTCTGGGTATCTCTTCTACTTTAATCCCCTTAGATTACAAGGCCTCCTGACCCAAGGCCCTCTTGAGTTTCTGGTTCATCACTATTGACCAAAAGACTACGTTTGTTCTAATCAAGATTTGGAAGGGAAGCAAGTTGGAACCCTCCTGGGAAGAACCCTACCTTGTCTTGCTTAGACTGCTGTTAGATTGCAGAGCGAGGTTGGACCCATCACACATGGATTAAGAGTGTACACACCTCAACTTGAACAGCCACATCAGGACATATCCCCTTAAAATTGACACTAAAAACTGTGAGCTGTCTTAATAACCATCATGTACTAAGTTCTATTTACTTTAGGAATCTGGAAAATTTCAGGGAGTTATAATATGGGCTGGAAAAATGTGTACAATCTGGATCATGCTTACCCAGTTAAGTTATTGATTATAGATAACTTGAATGACTTGGATATTTCAGCCTTTAGGTCAAAAGATTGACTAGGACTAGATTTAGGAATAAATATCAGAGGATAAGATCCTCTAGGCTAGTAGTCAGCAACACGAGGCTCAAGAGCCACATGTGGCGCGCAAGCCGTGGTTTACGGCTCTGTTGACTAATGAGTTTGCCAACCACTGTCATAGACTAATCTTTACCTCTTTGCACACAATATGCCACAATTGCCTAATCCTCACAGCTTCCAACTACACAGTAACATTTAATCTAGCAGCAAACTCACAGCTCGTGAGCCGCATGTGGCTTGTGAGCCGTGGTTTGCCGACCACTGCCACCACCAGGCAAATAGAAGTAGGATATAAGGGAACCAATACCTGGGTGGAATAGCTTAAGTATTCTTTACGCACCCTAAATAAAAGCAACTGTTACGCTTGCCCAAGTGGTCCCATTTCCATTCGGATGGACCTCAGATAGTAACGGGATAGAATATGTGCTTGCCTTGTCCCAGAAGGAAAATGCCTGGGGAAACGCTTCCTGATAGACTCTTTCCCTACTGTTCCCACCCAACAGAGGAAAAGATCAAGAACCCCCAAAACGATCTGGCCCCCATCCTCCAACATAAACTATATCTCCTGCCTCTCAAGAAGGGGGGAGGGGGCTTACAATACTCGGAGTTTATGGGAAATTGATCCAGATGTGTAAATGGCCAAATATCCTCAGAAGCCAATCATGCTACACTGTTGATACTCTGTGCTGATGTCTGATGGTGTGATGGGGGACCATTACTTGCAGCCTTGCCCAGTAAATGGAGTGGAACTTGTGCTCTGATAAAATTGGCTATCCCTTTCATGTTGGCATATCATAAACCTTTTTCAATGGATAGAGAGACTAGGAAGAGGAGAGAGTCCAGGGGCCTCCTTTGATTCCCATATGTACACAAATTCCACTGGAGTTCCAGGAGGAGTGCCAAAGACCTTTAAGGCTAGAAATCAGATTGCAGCTGGGTTTGAATCTGTCTTGTGCTGGTGGCCCACTGTAAAGAAGAATGTGGTTGGATTAATTATATTTACTACTAGAGGCCTGGTGCACAAATTTGTGCACAGGTAGGATCCCTCAGCCTAGCCAGCAATTGGAGCCAATTACGACTGGCCGAGTGTGGGGAGGGACAGTGGGAGACTGGCTGGCTGCAGGAGGTTAGCTGTGGGAGTGCACTGACCACCAGGGGGCAGCTCTTGCATTAAGTATCTGCCCCTTGGTGGTCAGTGCTGTCATAGCAACCAATTGTTCTATTGTTTGGTTGATTGCATAATAGCCTTTTACTATCTGTGTATATATAACAGTCTAATATGCAAAGTGTCCCCTTGGGAGTTCAACTGACTGGGGAGTTCACCATGACATGCACTGACCACCAGAAGGCAGTGAAGTATGAAGGAAGGCCCTGGCCAGCAGCCAATAGCTGCTAGGGACTCTGCTCATGCATGAATTTTGTGTACTGGGCCTCTAGTATAAGATAACCAACAAAGGTTTGTTAACTATACTTGAGATGCAGTTTAAGGGATAGCTGAACAGCTAGATGCCACCAGCAGGATGACTGGAAGAACAGATTGGCCTTGAATGTGATTCTGGCAGAAAAAGGAGGAAGATGTGTAATGTTGGGGGCCAGTGTTGTACATTCATCCCTCACAACACAGCACACGGACTGTCACTGAGCCCTCAGGCACTGGCAGTTTTAGCTGATGAGTGAGCTGGGACCTGGGATCGAGGCCCCTTTCTCTGATCCACTAAAGCAATGGTTTGAAAGTGGAAGGGAGCGATGGTATCCAGATTCACTGCTTTGATTAGGAGCTACAGTGATGAGATGTTACATCATCCCATGTATTATCCAAAGGTTAATTGAAACCACATTGACCAAACAGCAAAATAGTCTTCTAGACACTGGAAAGCATGAAAGTCAATGGATGTCAGCCAAGTTTGAAGAAAAGAGTTTAAATAAAGAAAAGGGAGGGAATTGTAGGATAAACAAGTCATCTTTTCTGTCAAAGAACAGTTTAGACAGCCACCATTTTGAACTGCATGACTTGGCAACAGCCTTGTTAGCCACATGACTTGCAGCTTCTCTGGGGGCCGCCATCTTGAAACAGCAAAAGTCAATCCCTCCCTTTGAATTAGCCAATCACAAAAGACTATGCTCCTGAGCTCCAATCAAGAGTGAGGGACAGCCGAGACTGGTTTGGCTCAATGGATAGAGCGTCGGCCTGCGGACTGAAAGGTCCCAGGTTCGATTCCGGTCGGGGGCATGTACCTTGCTTGTGGGCACATCTCCAGTAGGGGGCGTACAGGAGGCGACTGATCAATGTCTCTCTCTCATCAATGTTTCTGACTTTCTATCCCTCTCCCTTCCTCTCTGTGAAAAATCAATAAAATATATTTAAAAAAAAAAAAAAGAGTGAGGGACAGGTCACATGCATCAGGATTAAAAAGCCAAGCAGACCTGGCTCAGTGTGGGTGTGCTCCCAGACCCTGTGCTGCGCACCCCCCTGCAGGAGTAAAGACATTTGCCTTGCTACCTGGCTCCCGAGTGTGCTTTGTGTTCTACCAGGACTCCTGAATTTGGGGGCCTTGCCTTACTTCTTACACTCTCCTCCAAGGGCTCTCGGGGGCTCTGGAGGAGAGCAGGTATGAGTGTTCGGGAGACTGCAAGGCGACGGTTGGCCCAGCGCTCTCATTACCCTGATAGCATCTCCCGTAACGCAGTCCCACTTGGCACTTATCACTTGCCGCCTGATACCATCACCCGGTGAAGCTTCTTTCAGGGCTGCATCTTATCTCCCTCACCCAGCCTATGAGTGCACAGGGCCCCTGTGGCTCTCCACTGGGCATTTGGATCACCGTGCCCAGCATGAAGCCAGGCACACAAAGGTGGGGAACACCAGGTGGCCCAACAGGCAGCTTTGTGATTAACTAGAGCAGCAGCGGGGGCCTGGTTCCAGCTTGACTTGCTGGCTGTGGGGCACCTCTCCAGCTCACACACTCGCTTGCAGGAATGAAATAAGTCTGGGGGAGAAGCTAGCCCAGTGCCCACATTAAGTAAGGTCTCAATAACGATTTTGTGAGTGGCAAATTCAACGAGCCTCGTAAAGGAAACACGCTACACTGATTGATTATTAAGTTTGTCCAGGTCCCCTACCCACACCCAGTCCCGGGGGAGGAGTTCTTGCCACACCAAAGGCTGTGACTGTGAAGTGGTCTCCCTTAGAGCTCAGTGACTTGTGGACACATGAGATGCCACGCCCCTCCCCACACACACCCTTTCAGTGCCCTCCCTCTACTCACCCTGTCGGACCCAGGACACGAAAGGGGTGGGGTCAGCAGAGGCCACGCATTCCATCACCACACTCTGTCCAGACACCACGGTGGTATTCTCCGGAGCTGCCACAATGACCACGTCCTGCCCCCCGACAGACGCCAGTGACCCTGGAGAGAGGGCAGACCAGCAGGCAGTCTTACCATTAGGCCCATTAGGTGTCTTCACATGAGTTCTTCCCCTGGTGCCCCTGGCGAGGCAGGTAGGGCAGGGAGCAGCCAGGGTTCCACCCGACAGATGGGGAAAGCAGCCATGTAGTCCCCCAGAACTGGGACTGGGACCTTTTTCCCTTGGAGCCAGGAGAGCAATAACCTGGTTTCCAACACACCGCCCCATTCTTCCCTGCACACGGAACCCAACCTCCAGGACTGTCAGGGTCATGAGTAGACTTGGAGCCAACAGTCATAGTTCCTAGTTCCAACACTTATCATCACCACAATCTGCTGGGTGACCTTAGACAAGTCCCTTCTCCAAAGGGTCTCCCGTCCCCATGTGCGAAAGGTATGGGGTGGGCTCGAGTTTCTGCTGGCTTGGCAGCTCCCTGAGCACTGAGTCCTGCCACGTTCTCAGTGTGACTTTGTTCCCTGGGTCAGCATGTGAATACCTGCTTTGTCCAGCAGATGGAGGCAGAGACCCCAGGCACTGGAGGGAGAGCAAACCAGACTCAAGAGCCGCTCAAGAAGGAAGCCCCCAGAAAATAGGGTGGAATTGGAGGGACTGGGATGGGAGGAGACGTGCGGAAGGGCATGAGTCAGGGGAGGTGCCCATGGCAAAGGAGGCAAATGAGAGACCTTGGGGGAGGCCCGAAGTAAGATCAGAGGGGCACCTGCTAGATGCCAGGCACTTTCCACTCAGCTCAGCTATTCTCACAACCTCCCAGGGCAGGACATTCGATAACCAACCCATGGTCACACGGATGGTGAGTCAAGATGCCAGGATTCAAATCAGGTCTTTCTGACCCCAAAGCATGTGGCCTTCCTCTTGCATCACCCTGGGACATGAGCTTTTCCAAGAAATGGAAATACAGAAACACCAGATGCCAGGAGCTGGATTTGCAGAGCACAGCAAGTAGAGAGGGGTAACACCCCCTGCCTACCCCCCCAGTTCCCTGAGCCCCCAGAGGAACAGGGACCAGGGCTTCAGGGCACTGATACCCTTCCTCAGTTGCCTTACCTCCCCACCCCTGCCCCCAGCCATAGATGCTCCAACCAGCCCAAGGGAACACAGGGTCTCGACAGGAAGGGAACCCTGCATCGGGAATCCAGCTCAGGTGTCTCCCTGACCCGCTGGGCAGCATTGCTTCTCTGGGCTTCATCACCTCTCCCGTCTGATGAGAGTGATACCCATCCCCTCTTTGAAGGCAGGGCTTGGACCTCTGAGGCCTCTCCAAGCTGACTCCAGAGACACCCTGGTTTTCCCCAACAGTGAGCCCCCTTACCTCGGCGGGCCACACGGAGCAGGGCCTCCTGGCTGAAGCGCTGGTGGGCAGAGTTGGTGGCCACGCAGCGGTAGGAGCCGGCATCTGTCTCCTGAACGTCCAGGATCTGGAGAACCCCGTTGGGAAGAGTGATGAGCCTTGGGAAGGGGAAGAAGGCACTGGTGAGGAGGGCAGGAGCTCTACAGGGCAAATGGCGTGCTCAAAGTGGGCCTCCCTGCTCCAACCGGCAATATCCTACAGTGTCTCCCTTCCCAGCCTCACTCATCACTTTTATTTATTTTTTTAAAAGATATATTTTATTGATTTTTACAGAGAGGAAGAAAGAGGGATATAGTTAGAAACATCAATGAGAAACATCAATCAGCTGCCTCCTGCACGCCCCCTACTGGGGATGTGCCCACAACCAAGGTACATGCCCTTGACTGGAATCGAACCTGGGACCTTTTAATACGAAGGCCTAGGCTCTATCCCAGTGGTTCTCAACCTTCCTAAGGCCGAGACCCTTGCATACAGTTCCTCATGTGGTGGTGACCCCCAACCATGAAATTTTGCTACTGTTATGCATCGTGATGTAAATATCTGCATTTTCTGATGGTCTTAGGCGACCCTGTGAAAGGGTCATTCGACCCCCAAAGGGGTCTCGACCCACAGGTTGAGAACCGCTGATCTATCCACTGAGCCAGTCGGGTCAGGGCACTCATCATTTTTAAAACGCAAATTAGAAGTAGAAGACACCGTCTTCAGTTTTCAGATATGCCCAGGGGAAAAGGTTAAATACACCTTACTTGGATGAAGGAATGGGGGGAAGGCACTCTTGCCTTGTCAGCAGCCATGCCAATCCACACACCCTCTTTCAAGGGCAAGCTGGTGACCTCAGCAGCTTAAACCTGCACGTGCCTTTTGACCCAGCAGCACCACTTTGAGGACTCTATCCCACAGAGATTCTCAAACATGTACACAAACATGTATGTTTAGCAATATTTACTCCAGCGTTGTCTTTAAAAGCAAAAGACTGGAAGCAATCCAGTGTCCATCTGTAGGGTGGGGACTGCCTAAATCGGTTTGGGTACATTCATACAATGGAATGCGAGGCAGCTGCTACAAAGGCGGCAGCTCCATGTGTGCCGATACAGGAAGATTTCTACCGTGCAGAACATTGTGTGTGTGTGTGTGTGTGTGTGTGTGGTGGGGGGGGGGTGTTATGTGCACATATATGCTGACACTGAGTGTCCCTGGTGATGGTGGTTGTCTCTGAGGAGGGGGCCCTAGGATCCTGGAGCTGAAAGTGGGTGAGGACTTACTTTTATTATATAACCTTCTATATCTCCTTCCTTCCCTGGTAAAGTCTCTTTTATTCACACTCTCTCACCTGAACCTCAAAACAAGCCGGAGAAATAGAGGGGATCACAACCTTCATTTTATTGGTGACAAAACGAGCAGAACCTCACAACTGGAGCAGAGTTGAACCCTGAATCCAGGTCTTCGGGGACCAAATCCCATGTTCTTCCCACCTGCCTGTCTCAGCAGCCCTTAGGTGGCTGAGAATGCAATGGAAGGTCGTGGTCCTCAGGAAGCCCCGGTCAACATGTATACTAGTGTTACTGAGGAGGAGCCCGCTGGCTGAGGGTAGCATTCTCTGCCCTCTGAGTTACAGGGTTGGAACATGGCTCGGGCCCAGGAAGGCCCAGAGACCTTGCTTGATAGACAAAGCAGGGAAATGTGTCCATGGTGGGCTCTTGAAGTGGGTCCTCTTGAATCCTCCAACTGTGATCCTTGCAGGGTCAGCTCAAGGCTGCGAGTTCAAATTTCTCAAGAGAGCAAACAGTGCTGGCCCCTGGGTAGAGGCTGGGCCAAGGTCAAAGAGGAATGGGCAGCTGTGCATTTGGCGAAGATCCCTTACCTTGTGGGGAAACGGGGTATACAAAACTCTAAACACAAGAGAGGAGAACTAACTCAAGGGTGTTGGGGGAGAATTCTGGCCCAAAGAAAAAACAGAAATCTGCATCCTCCCTCCCTCACCCCGAAGGCTAACCCACCTATGTCTCAGCATCTTCCTTCTGCTCCAATAGCTCCCACATCTGTGCTGGGCCAGTGTGGGAGAAGGGACAAGGAGGCAAAGTGTGGTTGGCAGGAAAATGTTGGGCCAGGACCCAGCCTGCAGCCACAGGAAATTTCTTGGGAAAGGCCAAGTGGAGAAGGACAAGCAGGACTTATATGGAAAACAAAGCTCCCATCCCCATCCAGGCTTCTTCCACCTAATACACTCGGCCTCCCAGACCCTGCGTGCTTCCCACACCTCTTCACCCCAAGGTTCCCTGGCCTTTCCAGGGAAATTGTGCTCCAGGTACCCAAGAGCTAATACCTCATTTGACAAGTAACATGTCCTTAATTATGTGTTGAATGAATACCCTTCCTCAGATGTGCTGTTGTAACGGCCAACAGAACGAAATAGAACCACTGTTAGTGTTCATCTACATACAGCAGGGGTTGGGAACACTGGTTGTGTATGACCCTCGAATGAGGTTATAAATATCCAAATGGCCCTTGGCAGAAAAAAGGTTCCCCACCACTGATGTACAATCTTTCCTGTTTGGTTAAAATGTGGTTTTAGAAGCTCTGTCCTTGGAGAGAGGTCCAAGATCTATTGGTTAGTGGGGGAAAGAGTCACAAAACAGTGTTTATGAAGCAACTCTATTTTGGGAACATAAATAAATGACATGTTAGGATCTACACAAAAAAGTCAAGGTTAGTAAAGCTCCCATCACTCAGGGAGGTGTTCTCTGAAAGTGGGATTACTGGGGACTTATTTGTTGTGCTTTTTTTTTTAATTACAGTGTATGTTTATTAGTTTAGAAATATAAAACTTTAAAAAAAGGCCGAAACCGGTTTGGCCCTGTGGATAAAGCGTCGGCCTGGGGACTGAAAGGTCCCAGGTTCGATTCCAGTCAAGGGCATGTACCTTGGTTGCGGGCACATCCCCAGTAGGGGGGCGTGCTTCTGGCTCTCTATCCCTCTCCTTTCCTCTCTGTAAAAAATCAATAAAATATATTTAAAAATAAAAAATAAAAAAAGCATGTGTCTTGTACACCTCGTTCTGTAACTCCAGTCTCAGTGGCAGATTAGAGAGAATAGCTCCAACATTTTAGCAAGTAACATCACATATCTGCGCCTCAGTTTCTCATCTGAAAATTGGGTTAAATAATTTCTGTCTTGCCTTCTTAACCCTTTTTAAAAAATATATACTTTATTGATTTTTTTTATAGAGAGGAGGGGAGAGGGATAGTGTTAGAAACATCGATAAGAGAGAAACATCAATCAGCTGCCTCCTGCACACTCCCACTGGGGATGTGCCTGCAACCAAGGTACATGCCCTTGACCAGAATCGAACCTGGGACCCTTCAGTCTGCAGGCCAACGCCTATCCACTGAGCCAAACCAGTAATCCTTTTGACGTCTATGAACTCATATTAGATAATGGACATAAACATCTACTAATCACAAACTCTATAAATACATCTTCACAATGGTGTAAATGGCACACATATTTAAAAAGACTGGAATACTCAAAAATGGTAATAGCTGTTTGTGTTCAGCTGGTAGATGATTTCCCCCTCTTAAAGTTAGCATAGTTTGTCATTTAAAAATTAATTTAAATTTCAAATAAAACAAAACAGTTACTTATAGAGTGAAAAGCAACCTCTATCCCAAAGGGGGGAATTCTCTTTCCAAGCCTGAGACTGAGCCTGCAGCCTCACTCCCCCAAAAGGCCACTTGGACCCAGGGATTCAGGAACTCAGAAGAAATGACACAGCCACTCTGAGTTTCCTGAGGCCAAAGAGCTTCACCCTAAGCCCTACAGAGATGCCTCTGGGGCAAAGGACACGAGCTGAGGGTCACACCATGTTGACAGAATCGATGGACACTGAGGGATGGCTGTGACGGAAGACTGGATGAAGGAGCCGTGGAATTTGAGTCCATTAGCGCCATGTTTTTAAAGTGTGAGTGAATGGCAATAACAAAATGACTTCAAATGGATCCAGACACACTTTTTTTTTATTCCAGTGCTTATGTATTTATTTTTTATGGCCACCTTCTATTTAGGGTAAGTATGGCTGGTTTTCCATTTTACTGCAGTGAGATAATGTTTCTTTTTAGTATGTGTTAAGTTACAAAAGAGAGAGTTGATTCTAAGAAATGTATTAAGTAAGTGATTGTATAAATAGTTTAGGGACGGCCAACATTATAAAGGAGGTTTATGAATGCCTGGATTTTGGAAAACATTACTCTCATTGATGACTGGTTCCCATGGAAGAAAAATTATCCCCTATCATTAGAAATTAGTTTAAGTGCCAGGGAATTGCCTTAGGGTCTAGTCTTCACCATCAGCTTCAAAAATATGCACA
>PVJN01048245.1:0-15677 GCA_004026805.1 Lasiurus borealis
GGTGCAGGAGGCAGGGGTCCTGGGAGGCTGGGGGTCTGGGAGGCTTGGGGTGCAGGATGCTGGGGGTCTGGATGCTGGGGGCCTGGGGGTGCAGGAGGCTGGGGTTGCAGGAGCCCATTCCGGGCGGTGACATGGCTCTCATTTCCCTCGTGTGCGAGGTCAGTCTGGCCCCGGTGACCTCGAGGCCTCAGACCCTCCACGGCACTTGTCTGAGGACAGTCTGACAGGAGCCACAGAACGGGAGCCACGGGGGAGAGCTGGTCCCAGTCTCCTGGCCTGTGGTGGCCTGAGGGGCGGAAGGACACAGCTCCTCGTGAACACACGATGGAGACGGAAAGCACCACTACAAGGCCACTCCCTCACGGGGAGGCAAGGACCGCAGGTCACGGCACTTGGCCTCAGTGGCGTCCTCCCAGGGGTGAGCGAGCAGAGCCGAGCCCCTGCCCTCTGGTCTGCACCCAGCATCCCCGGGCCCTGCTCCCAGCTGCCCCGGCGCTGAGGCCGTGATGTGCACCGGGCCGGCGTGCACCCGGCACGTTTCAGCCCAGGTGAACGTCCCGTGCACCTGGGGGCGGGCGGGGCTGGGGCCGTGAGGAGGAGCTGTGTGAGGCGAGGCCTCCCCCCGGGAGCGTGTTGACTTTGGAGGGTGCCGTGCAGGCCGCACCGTGCCCGTGCCCTCGGCCCTGCCCCGCAGACGGCATTCCTGTGGGCTGGCAGCTTCCCCAGCCCGAGTGGCAGCTGCCATCCCAGCCCACAGCTCCGGGCGTGCATGCACACCTGAGACCGCGCGCTCCCCGCGGACGGAAAGCCCCCCTCAGGGCGGCCGAGACCCTCCCCGCACCTGGGCCCGGCTTCTCCTCCGAGCCCCCCGGGGTGCAGCGCTCGCGCCCCTCCTTGGAAGAGGGGGCACGGGGCTGCGGGCCGGGGGGCGGTGCTCTGTGGCCCCGGGGTTCCCCGAGCTGAGTCACACGGCCTCTCGCCGCCTGCCGGGGAGCAGATGGGACGTGTGCGGAGCCCCAGGCACGGGCTCAGGCTGCGACAGGCCGGGGAGCGTGGATTCCTGAGCCGTGTGCCTTCCCGAGAACAGCCTGCCCGCCCGCCCGCCCGCCTGCCTGCAGCGGGCAGGAATGTGGGGCTGCGGGCCAGGCCAGGAATGCAGGGCAGGGGGAGAAGGGACGGCCGCGCAGGGCCAGGCGCCTCCCTCGTGCAGGCGCGGACTTGTGCAGGCCCTGACCCCCGCGCCCAGAGCCTCCAGTGACCCGAGACAAGCGGGGGCCTGCCTGCCCACGCGGCGCAGCTTCCTGACCTGCCGCAGAGGCGCAGGGGCGGGCGGGCGGGCACGGGGCCGCTCCTGGGCAGAGGAGGGTAGGGGAGGGGAACTCAGAGGGGCCTGGGGGGGAGCAGGGGTCCATGCCTCGGGTCCTGCAGTGGCCGTGCAGACCATAGCTCAGGACCTGCTCGGGGCACCAGCCGGCCACCACCTGGACCCACCCCATCCCCTATCAGCAATGTTAGAAATCGCCCAAACCAGTGTGGCTCAGTGGATAGAGCGTCGGTCTGCGGACCGAAGGGTCCCAGGTTCGATTCCGGCCAAGGGTATGTACCTTGGTGGCGGGCACATCTCCAGTAGAAGGCGTGCAGGAGGCGGCTGATCGATGTCTCTCTCTCATCGATGTTTCTAACTCTCTATCCCTTTCCCTTCCTCTCTGTAAAAAAAAAAAAAATCAATAAAATATATTTAAAAAAAAGAAAGAAAGAAATGTTAGAAATCCCCCCTCATCGTCGGGGTCTCCGGCTGTAAACCGGGGACCACGGGGAGCACTGACCTCCAAGGGCCAGGAGTTTGTGGTGGCAAAGTCCGGTGCAGAAATGAGAGGGCGGGGCCCCAACTCGACCCCGTCTGGGCTGGGGACGGGAGAGGCCCACCTTTTGCCAGGTGGAGGCAGTGACCCCAGGAGAGGTCACGGGGTCGCGTGAAGGCCATCCCTCCCCCCGTGGGTGATGGGGGCCAGGGGTGAAGGTGTGAAAGCTCAGCTGGCGCTGCCTGTGTGGGGGCGGGGGCGGGCTGGCTCCTGCAGAGGCTGTGAGTAGGCGCACGGCCCTGGCACGGCCCAGCAAGACTTCACTAAGCACAGCGCCTGCTTCCGACGTTAATCCGTTCTAATCAGCGTCCACACGGGAAGGGATGGCTCCCCGGGTGCTGAGGGGAGGGGTGCGGGCTGCGTGGTGGCCGGGAGGGCGGAGGGCGGGGCTGAGGGCTGGCGCAGAGAGGAGGAGGAGGAGCCTGCCGCTCACAGGCACGTCCGTGCCCACGGCGGGCACAGGCTGTGGTCACTCGCCTGAGCTCTGTGCTCGGTCTCGTCACTGCTTCCCGAGCTCCTAGATCAGCAGTTCCCAACCTTCCTAAGGCCGTGGCCCTTTAAGACAGCTCCTCATGGGGTGGTGACCCCCAACCATAAAATTATTTCTGTTGCTACTTCATCGCTGTCATCTTGGCTGCTGTGATGAACTGTAATGTAAATATCTGATAGGCAGGATGTATTTTCATTGTTACACATTGAACATCACTCAAGCATAGGGATTCATCACAAAAACAATATGTAACTGTATATTGTGAAATATTTATTTCTAATGACAAATAAATGAAATTTTGTCTTGAATCGTGGTGTCGCATGGGTAACAGTCTTCCTAGGACAACAGTAAACGACATGGCTACACTTTGCGACACCGAGGAGCGGTGTGCTGGTGCCTAAGACCATGGGAAATAGGTGTTTTCCGCTGGTCTTAGGCGACCCCTGTGAAAGGGTCGTTCGACCCCCAAAGGGGTCACAACCCACAGGTTGAGAACTGCTGCCCTAGATTGTTTTCTGAGGCCGGGGCGGGTCAGGGGGTCTGAGAGGACAGCCATCCCTGATTCACACACATCAGCCTTTGGCGCCACCGGGCACCTGTGTCCTGGCGGGTGCCCGCGTGTCCCCTTGGCTCCTGTGCCGTGCTCCGCAGGCCGATGGTCAGAGCGACAGCCTGCACGGCGGTCACTCCCAAGGGCGCCCACGCAGACCCTGGGCGAGGAGGCTCCCGTGGGTGGGTGGTTCCAGAGCGCCTGGCGCGGCTCCGACGCTGTTCACTGCGGGCGCCTGTCCGGGCTCCCCCAGCGGGGGGCACTCTCACCTGCGAGGGGTGCGGGCACATCGGGCCCTTTCTCCGGTCGCAGGGCCAGCGAGACCTGGCCTCCGGGCTCCAGCCTCCCCGGGCGCCGAGGCTGCCAGCTGGTCTGTGTCCCCAGCCCGGAGGAGAGGGGTGCCGGCCGCCCTCCGATCGCTGGGGTCAGATGCCCTGAGGGGGGATGCTGCGGCCCCCACTCTCAGTCCCAGAGTTTCCCCAACGTCGTCGACCGAGCCCTCGCCTCCCGGGAGAGGCTGCTCCAGGCCCCACACTCCTGCGGAGAGCGACGCGGGCTCCGAGAGGCGGGAGCGTCTGTGGGGTGCCGTCCGGCAGTGACTGGGCTTGGTGTGCGCCGTGGCGCAGGTTCTCTGGAACAGGCGGTCCTCGCGGTCCCTGTGCTGTGACGAGGGGCCGCTGTCACAAAGTGGGGGCTGGATCCGTCAGGGGGCACGGGCGTGGGGAGGGACCGCGTCGGGGACGGAATGCGCAGGAGAACGGAGCCGCCCCCCGGGCCGGCACAGAGGGCGGAGAGCAGAGGATGGGCCTGGGAGGGACCTGGTGCAAACCCTTCCTGGTGTGACCTGGAAGGAGGGGGTCATAGGTCAGCAATGCCAGTCTCTGGCCCCTGGAGGGAGGGCACCCAGGCTGCCAGGATCTTGCCTCCACCCCTGAGGCCTCCACAGCCGCCGCTGGTCCCAGGAGGGGCCTCTGTCCGCGGAGAGCTGGGCCACTCGCAGGCCAAACACACAGGCAGGGGCTGGTTTGGGTGGAAATCTCGGCGATGCAGACGCGGGTGTCTGAGCCGGTGGCTGTGTCTCTGACTGTTCCTGGTGTTCGCAGCCCCAGGCTCCTCTGTGACGGGGCCTCACATCAGGGAGACAGACACTGGCCACCGCCGCCGCTGGCAGAGGTCCCAGGGCCACGCACGGCTGGGGCACCGTCTGGCCAGGTGAGCAGCCCCAGGACCCAGCCTGCAGCCTCCAGGGCCGGCCCGGCTCTTCCTCAGACTCCCTGGGCCGAGCACCGACGGCCGACCTGCAGCATCCCGGCTCCGAGCCCGGCAGCCGCCCGGTGCCTCTGACCAGCCGGGAAGGTGGGGCGGGAGGCACCTTGTCCGCTGGCTCTGGGCCCATCAGCTTATCTGAGCGTTAAACACTCACACGTGCAGGGTGTGCGCGGCTCAATGCGGCCCTTCATTGGCGCCCGCCACCCGGCCACCGCAGGGACAAAGCGGACAGAGGCACCGGGGAGAGAAGGAAACCTGTTTAGGCAGTAGTGAGGGGGAGGGGAGCTCGAACTGCACAGCTCCGTTTCCCATTAGACACGCGCACACGGCTCCCACACGTGCTCGCACAGGGCACTCAGCCGTACTCATACATATGCACACACATGTACATCCATCCGTACATGCACACACCCACAATACATTTGCACACATGTGCACATACTCACACGCATGCATATACTCACTCACGCACACATGCACACACACATGCACACACTCGCACACACATAGGCACTCACATGCTCGCACATGTGCTCACACAAGGACATTGTGCAGGACGTGAGAGCTAACTCCCCTGTATCTTCAC
Organism: Lasiurus borealis; assembly: GCA_004026805.1. Taxonomy (NCBI): domain Eukaryota; kingdom Metazoa; phylum Chordata; class Mammalia; order Chiroptera; family Vespertilionidae; genus Lasiurus; species Lasiurus borealis. The sequence continues at coordinate 4,758 of PVJN01048245.1, forward strand.
GTCATGGGTGGACACTGGACAGCTTCCGGGATGCTTTGAAATACGAGCAACAGTTGAGATAGGAGTCATCACGCGGATCGGCCGGCTGCACACGACCCACCAGTTTACCGCGACTCGAGCGTCTCATCGTTTCCCACGCCTCAAGGCTACAGAACGAATTAAACTCGTATCTCGAGGTACCACTGTATTAAAAAAAAAAAAAGAGAGGAGACCGGTGTGGCTCAGTGGATAGAGCGTCGGCCTGCGGACTGAAAGGTCCCAGGTTCCATTCCGGTTGGGGGCATGTACCTTGCTTGGGGGCACATCTTCACTGTGGGGCGTGCAGGAGGCGGCAGATCAATGTCTCTCTCTCATCGATGTTTCTAACTCTCTATCCCTCTCCTTTCCTCTCTGTAAAAAGTTAATAAAATATATATTAAAAAAAAGAAAGAAACCACCTCGCATCTGACACAGAACTGAACCGGCTGCTCACACAGGGAGAGCGTGGCTGTTACCGAGCATGCTCTCTGCCCGGAGCCTTTCTGGCCCGACTGGCAGGCATGCTGGGGGCCTGGGGTCGGCAGAGGCTGGGACCCGAGCCGGGACCTTCCTGGGGGAAGCTGCTGCGACCCCGGGGAGGGTGAGCTTCTGTGGCTGACGCGCCCGCACTGGGCACGAGGCCCGGGCGTGAGGGGATTTCCTCTCGGGCTGGAGAGGGGCTGCTTCCTTCTCCGGGCTCCCGCCTCCGGGTGCTGCTCCGGCTCCCCTCACCCCCGGGGTCTGGCTGTGTCCACGCGCCAACGTTCCCTCCTCTCTCCCGTCTCAGGTTCTTCATTGGTCAGATGGGCTCCCCGTGGGAGGGACTCAGCCAATCGCAGCCAAGGCAGAAGCATCCCAACCCCAGGTGGGCGGGCCACGGAGCCCCCTCAGGTGGGCTGGGGGGCCCAGGTGGAGCCCAGGGCCCCCAACTGCATGTGCAGAGCTTCGCTGGACCCCGCAGATGGGTGAGCGACGCACCCCTGTACAGCAGGCGGGGGGTGTGGGGGGGAGAGGGGAAGATAGGGGGTAGCAGCCATGGAGGCAGGACGGGGGGCAGAGGGAAGGGCTGGGTCCTGTGGGGTTCAGGGCACAGGCCTGGGCAGGATGGGTGGAGGGGCCACAGGGCCTGGGGGAAAGCTGGGTGGGCATCGGGGCGCAATGAGGTCTTTATGCAGAAATGATGCAGCTGTGTTTCCTTCCTTCCTTCCTTCCTTCCTTCCTTCCTTCCTTCCTTCCTTCCTTCCTTCTTTCTTCTCTTTCTCTTCCTTTCTCTCTTTCTCTTTCTTTCTTTCCCTCCCTCCCTCTCTCCCTTCTTCCCTCCTTCTTCTTTCTTTCTTTTCTTTTTTAAAAATATAGTTTATTGATTTTTCACAGGGAGGAAGGGAGAGAGACAGAGCTAGAAACATCGATGAGAGAGAAACATTGACCAGCTGCCTCCTGCATGCCCCCCACTGGGATGTATCTGCAATCAAGATACATGCCCTTGACTGGAATCGAACCCCGGGACTCTTCAGTCTGAAGGCCGACACTCTATCCACTGAGCCAAACCGGTTTTTGGCACTCCCCAAGGCCTGGGCATTCTGTATGGTCTGGGCCTGGTCCTCGGGGTAAGTTCTGTCTCACCATGAAGATGGACGAAACAGGGGATGCTCTCTCCACTTCCTGCTGCCCCCCCACCACCGTGGGAACCCCTGGAACACCCACAGGGGGATGTGTGTCTCTCTGCTTCGTGCGGGCGCTGCTCAGGCATCTCCCTGTGCCCCCGCATTACCTCCTCCCCCCGTGGTGTCAGCACCTGGCACCCCTTGGCACCTGCCATGCACGCTGTACCCGGGATCGCACGGGATGGACGGGAAACATGGACACGGCCTCTCCGGGCGGGCCTGGGCGTGTGGGCCCCAGGCACCGGGTGTCCCCTCCTGGTGCAGGTCTCACTGTCCCGGGGGCAGGTCCCGCTGGCCGGACGGGCTCAGACCCCTGCAGCCGGGCCCAGCGTCCTCCGTGACGCGCTGCCCGTTCGCGGTGCCCGCTGGCGGTGCCGGCCTGCGTGTGGGCGTGGGTGTGCGGCCGCGGCCTGCTCGGGCCTGGCCGGGCTCCGGGGCGGGTTTTGTTTTCCCCGACGTTAATCAGGGGGATTCTGTGGGCTGGGCGGCTTCTCGGATCAAGCCCGGCCTCCCCGTCGGGCACGCGCTGGGGTTCGGCGCGAGGTCCCCAGCGCGCGGCCGTGCCGGGGGCAGGCAGGCAGGCAGGCAGGCAGGGCTGGCCCTCCGTGGCCCTCATGGTCGCAGCGCCCTCCTCCCCACGAGGTCCGTCTGTCCGCCGCTGGCCGCCCGGCGGCCTGTTTCTCAGCTCGGCTCTCGCTTTTCCGCCTGGGACCGCGCCTCGGGGCTCCGCAGCTGGGGCTCCCCACCCACAGAGGGGAGACATGCCCGGAGCCAGCGGGGCCTGGGTGCCCCCCACCCTCCTGGCTGCGGAGGGCGGAGCGGCCTGTGTAGAGACAAGTGCTGGTGTGGGTGGCAGGGGGCGGTCTCTGCCCAGCCCCCAGACCCGGCCCGGCGGCACGGAGGGAATGCCCTCCTCCCCACCTCCCACCCCCGGCAGTGCCCCCCACTGGGCAAGGTGGCGGCCACTCCCTGCGAGGAGGGGAGAAGAGTCCCCTCCTGTTTGCCACGCGCTCTCACCACCGGACTGGTGCCACCGACAGAGACAGACACTCCGCGAACTGCTCCCAGGAAGACCATGGCAGTGGCCATGCCCCGGACGGTGGCCCTCGTGCAGCTCCCGCGGGCACTGCTGTCTGGCTCCGATCACCCTGCTCTGTTCCCGCAGACCAGCCTGCCACGTTCACTCTCCGGTGAAGGGGCCGCAGCCCCGTGGGGCTGTTGGCAGGACGGGGGCTCTCCGGCTGTGCCTCTGCCTGGCCCCTCCTTCCCTGCCCGGCCGCGAGGTGACCCGGTGGGAGTGGAAGTGAGGGGGGCGTCCTTGTCTGCAGAAGGGGGTCGATGTGCGTCTGTATTTGAGAGTGACTCCCCCGGGCAGAGTCCTATGGATTCATTAGAGAGGGCAAGTGCTGCGCCCACTGAAATCTTTTCTAACACCCGGGAGACGCACGAAAGACAAGGCTGCAGCAGACGGGGCGGCTGGTTTCCCAGTGGACAGGGCTGCCCGCACACGGCGTGTAACCGTCCTTCAGAAACCCAGCGGGCCATCAACAGGACCCGGAATCGCGACGTTTTGGATTCTAATCTATTTTCTGGTAATAATCGAGGCATTAATATTATCCACTTGTTTTTGTTACCTGCTCTGAGGTAAATACCATTTTTACATCACTATCAATATTATCACTATCACCTTCACTATCATCGTTATCACCATTACCACCATCATCACCTTCATCACCATCATTACCACCATCATCACCATCATCTCCATCCCATCACCATCAATACTATCACCACCATCACCATCACCTTTACTATCACCATTGTCACCATTACCACCATTGTCACCACAACCATCACCATCACCATCATCTTACCATCATCACCTTCATCACCACCACCACCATCATTACCACCATCATCATCACCATCATCACCACCATCATCATCATCACCATCATCATCATCATCACCATCACCACCATCGTCACCACCATCATCACCTTCATCAACACCATCATCATCACTACCATCCCCACCATCACCACCATCATCATCACCATCATCTCACCATCATCACCATCATCACCACCACCATCACTATCACCATCCCATCAACCACCATCATCACTGTCATCACCATCATCACCATCTTCACCACCATCATCATCACCATCATCACCATGGTCACCATCTTCACCGGGGTCGCCATGGAAAGACCTCTGTGAAGAACCTGGGAGCACTCTGTCCTTGGCCTGGAGGACACAGAACCTCACAGATGGGCTTGTCGTTGCCACTGAGCACTGAAATGGGTGAGAAGCACACGTAGCTCGAACGTGTTAGGATGTGAAGAAAAATACAGAAATAAAATGAAATAAGAATAAAGAAAGAGGAGTCATTTAAAGAAAAATTGTTGCATCGGGAGAGAAAAGGACGTCCCCTGCAGCGAGCATGGCGGCGCCCGGCACCTGGCTCCAGGAGCCTGTCCACCACGGGGTCACTGCGCCCTCCCGCTCGACCGGGCAGAGCCGCCCTCTGGCTGTCTGCTGCGTTCTCCCTGGTTCTGAGCTTTCTGGGACGGGAACCAGACAGTCTGTGTTTTGTGAGTCTCGCTCCGTTTCCCCCTCATTATGCTCCGCACGGTGAGGCTCCTGCTGTGGGCGACGCCCCCGACACTCCCCGTGGAGGGGGCATCGGTGGGTGTCCAGCCTGGGGCCCTGCGCCCGCTGTCAGTGAACATTGCGGGGGACACACCTCAGCGCAGAATTGCTTCCAGCACCTGCAAGAGGTCACTCTCATCGCTTACCTCCGGGGCCCCACCCTCAGACAGGCCAGGATGGCCCAGCTTTTCTGACTCGCCCGAGGGACAGTCAGCTGCCTTCCTGGGACCCCGAGCCCCCGCACCCCGCCGCTGACACCGCAGGCAGGCAGGGCCGGCCCCCAAGCAGCCGAGGCCGGTGGGTCTGTCTCCGGCCGGGTCATGGCGGACCTCCGGCGCTCCTGCCCGCTCCACCGGGGCCCCGCTCAGGGAGAGCACCCCTCACTCTAGCTTCCGGAGGGCCCAGCCCGCCGTCTGCGGTCCACGTTCACCCCGGGCGTGCAGTCCTGCCCCCGAGGTGAGGAGGAGGCCGGCAGCGGCGGGCCAGGGAGCAGCCCCCACGCAGCCAGTCCCGGGACGGGGCTCTGACTCCACGTCTCCCCGTGGGCCCCGCCCGCCCGCTCCGTCCCGCACCCTGTAATTAGGCCCGCGCCGCTCCTTTGATGGGAATAATGGCTGTTTACCGGGCTCCACGCCTCCCACTCCCGGGGCCTGCACGGCCGCACAGAGCGGCTCGGTCATGGCTTCCAGCTCACGGCTGACCTTCTCCTCCAGCCCCAGCCGGCTCCTGGCCTGGCGCCCGCTCCGCACCCGCCTCCTCCCCTGGCCCCGCAGCCGCTGCACCCAGGAAGCATGACGGGGAGGGTGCCGTCCATCCTGAGCATCTAACCCCCTAAAGCAGCGGTTCTCAGCCTGTGGGTGGCCACCCCTTTGGGGGTCGCACGACCCTTTCACAGGGGTCGCCTAAGACCTTCAGAAAATGCAGATATTGACATCACGATGCATCACAGTAGCAACATTTCATGGATGGGGGTCACCACCCCATGAGGAACTGTATGCAAGGGTCGTGCAGCCTTAGGAAGGTGGAGAGCCACTGCCCTAAAGGGTACATGGGGACCAGGACTGTTCTGGCCGCTGAGGAGCCAGGCAGTGCCCCCTCCCTCCCCCACAGGAGGAGGCTCTGGCCCCAGCCACAGGCCCTCCCCTCCCTGCCCCCTCAGACCGTCCGCTCCCTGCAACCCCCACCGCCCCGGGCGGGAGCTGGGAGCCCTGCAGGAAGGCAGCTTCCAGGAGATGAATATTTCATAGGACGGCTGACCTCGTGGGGGAAATTAAGGAGTCTCTCGTCACTGGAGGGTCAGAAGGCGGCCTCGCTGTGTGTTAGCCGAGGGTTTCCCAGGAGGCAGGCAGGCAGGCAGGGGGCGGGGAGAGGGGACTGGCCATTCAGAGAGCTGGACACTGGGGTGGGGGTGCTTGGGGAGGGAGGGGAGCACTGGAGCCAGACAAGACCCCTGGGGCCTGCAGGGAAACCCTCTCCCCCACGCCTGCAGGTCCCTGCTCCCCCGGGAGCCCCACCGACATCGGGGAGCAGAGGGAGAGGGGGGGCGTCGGGCAGCCGCCCACTGTGGCACCGAGAGGGGCCGGACGGCGTGGGCCGGCGCCTCCTCCTGGCACGGTGCCGCTCATCGGCGTCCACGCTGTGCTTTCCATGATCTCCCAGGAAATGGCGAACGCGGGTTTATTTTTAGTTTTTTGAGAACAAGCGGACGTCTTTGCAGGGGCGGCGCGGGGACAACGCCCAGCCCCCGGGGGTTCTGAGTGGCTGGGACTGCCGGCCGCGGGGTGAGGGGGGACGGGGAGGTTACAGGGGGAGCTGGCACTGCCCTCCCTCTGTGGGATCCGCAGCTGCAGGGCCCCGAGGTGCCCTGGGCAGACCCCTCCCCCCCCACCGCCTGCCTGCAGGGCACCCGGTCTCTGAGGTCTCAGGAAGCCGGGCTGCGAGGAACAGCGGGGCTCCCGATGCAGCAGGAGGAGCTGGGCCTCGCTGGATGAGGGAGTGGAGAAATGGGGGCAGGACTCGGCCGCACACGGAGCTGTGATTCTGGGTTCCTGCCCTGGTGGACCCTGCAGCCACAGTGGTTCCTGAGTGACTGGGGCCAGCGCCCGCCGGTGAGGGGGCCCACCCCCGCTGCACCCCAGCTCGAACCTGGACAGCAGGGCGTGCGCAGGGTGAGCACAGCCCAGGCCGCACCTGGCTCATCCTCCACAGCCGGCGGCAAACACCCCCCCGCCCCGTCCTCTGTGTGTGAGGGGGGACCCGGCCCCCGGTCAGGTGTGCGGCCCACACGCAGAGGCAGCTCCTCCAGGAGAGGCCCTCAGGTGGTCAGGGGTCGGCAGGAGGCCGGTCAGGCCGAGGTGGGGGCGGCTGTGCGGTGCCAGCTGCTCCCCGGGATGCGGACGGCAGGGGCAGGCGCGTGGCGGTCGGCCGGGCCCCGCCAGCGCGAAGGCAGATTGCTGCGTCCCCTGCATCTTGGGTTCTGGGGGAGTGAGCCCGAGGCACCAGATGCTTTCCGGCGGCGGCGGCCTCGGCAAACGTGCGTTGGGGAGACAGAGGCAGGAGCAACAGCTGATGAGGCTGCAGGGCGGGCGGCTCCTGGACCTCCTGCAGGTCAACCCATGCTCCGCGGCAGCCGGTCGTCTGCAGGAAGGGGGCATGTCCCGAGGCCTCCCAGCTCTGGGGGCCGTGAGCACTGCCCGTCCCCTGGCCCAGAGCTGAGAGGGGCTCCCGCTGGGACCTTCCCACAGATAGTGCCAGGCTGCCTGCTCCCTGGGAAGCTGTCCCCACGATGCAGTGGACGGGGGCCTCCCGTGTCCCACCTCAGAGCAGGTCCCAGGATGCACCGGGCCGGGGCAGGGAGATCACTGACAGCGAATCCAGTAAAATCCCCCAATTCCAAGTCCAAGATCCCTTCCCACGGGGGAGGCCGGCAGACGAGACCCTGTCCCAGGGCCAGAGGCGGGGGCTCCAGGCCCCGCACCCCACGCCTGCCCCGGGGGCCTGGCCGGAGGGAGCACGGCCCGTCCTGGCACGTGGCCTCCTCGTTGGAGCTCTGGCCCCGGAGCCTGGGTGCGGGGTCCAGGGAGACACAGGCAGAAGGGCAGCCACATGGTGTCCTGCAGACGCTCTGAGGACGGCCACTGACCCTCCACAGGGCTCAGGGTGGAGCCCCCCGTGGACAGAGGTCCTCAGAGGCTGCTGGCCCGGCCACGGGACGGGAGGGGCCGTGAGGACGCTGCTCCCTCCGCCAGGGACCTGGATCTCCATCTCCTCAGGGCAGACGCGCCCACAGCCCAGCCTCTGACACAGAGGAGGGTCCTCCGAGCAGCTGGAGGGACCCGGGTCACTGACCACACGCAGGTCATGTCTGAAGGAGGGTTCTCTGCGGACGGCACGTCCGTTCAAGTTTTTTTTTTTTAATTTTTAAAAAATATATTTTATTTATTTTTTACAGAGAGGAAGGGAGAGGGATAGAAAGTCAGAAACATCGATGAGAGAGAGACATGGATCAGCCGCCTCCTGCACGCCCCCCACTGGAGATGTGCCCGAAACCAAGGTACATGCCCCCGACCGGAATCAAACCCGGGACCTTTCAGTCCGCAGGCCGATGCTCTATCCAGTGAGCCACACCGGCTTCGGCTCGTTCACGTTGAATTACACACAGCACGCTACGAGGTGGACGTCTCACACACACGCACGCACCCACATCGCCGTGGAAACGAAAACGGGTTTTCGGCTTTTTAAAAAAAAATCCCCCCAGTAAAGTAAATACCAGATGCGGGAATTCTCTCGCAGGGCTGAGAGAACGCTGGAAGCTTCCGGCGTGTTCTCCACGTCCAGGGAAGCCCCGAAGTCTCCGAGCATTAATCACCGCCGGGTCCTGTAAACACGCCGCCCTCTGCGCCGGGCCTGCGGTCGGCTCCCCGGACGGCGGGCCTTTCCCCGAGGCCTGTCTCCTGCCGCTCGCAGCGCCGGCTCGCCTGCCGAGGCCGCCCGCCGGGCAGGCTGGGGCAAGGCCCGGCCCCCGGCTCTGCCCCCACGCGAGGAGGAGCCGCACGGCCCCCGTGGCCCCGGGCCGACCTGCGCCCGGCGGGTCCCCGCCCGCGGACGGAGCCCGGGAACGGGACGTGTGCCAGGAGGCGGGCCCTGGGGCGAGGGTGCCTGGGGTCGCTCACCCGACTTCTCGGCACAGACGCGGCCCGGCCAAACGGTTTTCATCACAAAATGTGCCGTTGTTTTTTTTTTTTTTAAATATATTTTATTGATTTTTCACAGAGAGGAAGGGAGAGGGACGGAGAGTTAGAAACATCGATGAGCGAGAGACATCCATCAGCCGCCTCCTGCACGCCCCACACTGGGGATGTGCCCGCAACCAGGATATATGCCCCCGACCGGAATCGAAGCTGGGACCTTTCAGTCTGTAGGCTGACGCTCCATCCACCGAGCCACACCGGTTTCGGCTGTGCTGTGTTTTTTTTTTAAATATATATACAGTGGTACCTTGAGATACGAGTTTAATTGGTTCCGTCACCTTGAGGTGTGGGAAACGATGAGGCGCTTGAGCCGCGGTAAACGGGTGGGTCGTGTGCAGCCGGCCGATCCGCGCGATGACTCCTATCTCAAATGTTGCTCGTATTTCAAAGCAAAAATCGCTCGCTCGACGGCTCGTATCTCAAAAATCTCGTATGTTAGGGCACTCGTATCTGGAGGTACCACTGTATTTTTATTGATTTCAGAGAGGAAGAGAGAGAGAGAGAGAAACACCAATGATGAGACTCATGGATTGGCTGCCTCCTGCACACACACACCCCTCCACCCCACTGGGGATCGAGCCCACCACCCAGCATGTGCCCTCGCCCAGAATCCAGCCTGGGACCCTTCAGTCCACCGGCGACGTGCCGTCCACCGAGCCACACCGGTCAGGGCACAGAAGGTGTGGTTTTGCCAGCGAAGACGATGCCCACGGTATTCTGACCTCCCGCAGCCCCCAGGGCCGGCTGGTCTGTCCACCGCGGGGACGGTCAGTGAGCATCACACGCTCCGTGCAGCCCCGCGGCCGAGGCTCCTGACCAGTGTAACTGCCCCCTCACGGCGGCTTCCTGTGATCCAACGTGGCGTCCGCTCCAGGCCCTGCGTGTGGCTGTGTGCGCGCTCCGTCACGCCAGCAATGTCCTCGGCTGGCGGATGACACGGGGCAGGCTCCCTGGAGAGAGAGCTGGCTCTCGAGGAAACGGAGTGGACGACTCTGGCGAGACCTGGCGGTCACGCTGCTGAAACACTGCTTTCCATCTGCCGGAGGGGATGGGGGGGTGCAGTCCTGGGGGGACGGGCCGTTGCTAGAGGCTGAGAGCAAACCTCGGTCACTGCCCAGGGCCTCTCCGAAGAAACACGGCCTGGAAACCAGTGGGCGAAGCAGAAGACCCAGGGTCACCGGGGGGAGGCCCGTCCTGAGGGGAGGCCTGCCCCCCAGACGGGCGAGGAAGGTTTGGTTGTGTCTGAGGTAGGCATGACCTCACCCGAGGTCCCTGCCACAGGACTGGCCGCCAGGTTGTGAGGCCCCACGCGGCCTGATGCATCCAGGCGAGCTCCCCGCCCCCCCACCCCCACTCTCTCTGTGTCGCTGTGGGGATGTGTCCCGCGTGCAGCGCCTGCAAAAGTCCTTCCAAACCCACTCCCCTGGGGAGTTGAGGGGACAGAGACACTGATACAGACTTGCCATCCTGTTACAACATCACCATCATATTATCGCTATCATCAGGCCATAGAGTTACCATCACGGGACATCCGCTCCCTTTATGATACAATGTTGCCACAGGGAGCACCCATCAGCCGGTACCGTTAGCTGAGGATGGTCCCGGGAGCAAGCCTCTCTTCTTTCCTGAGGATCCGTGTAGAGCAGCGGTTCTCAACCTTCCTCAGGCCGCGGCCCTTTAAGACAGCTCCTCATGGGGTGGTGACTCCCAACCATACAATGATTTCTGTTGATACTTCATCACTGTCATCTTGCTACTGTTATGAACTGTCATGTCAATATCTGATAGGCAGGATGTATTTTCGTTGTTACAAATGGAACATCATTAAAGCATAGGGATGAACCACAAAAACAATATGTAATTGTATATTGTGAAATATTTATTTCTAATGACAAACGAATGAAATTTTGTCTTGAATCGTGGTGTAGCATGGGCAACAGTCTTCCTAGGACAACAGTCAACGACATGGCTACACTTTGTGACACCGAGGAGCGGTGTGTTGGTTCCTAAGACCATGGGAAATAGGTGTTTTCCGCTGGTCTTAGGCGACCCCCCCGAAAGGGGTCGAGACCCACAGGTTGAGAACCACTGGTGTAGGGTTAGTGACCATCGTGCCTGCCATCCTTCCCCTGCCCCCACCCCTGCCCCCCACGTGCCTTCATCTGCTCACGGCAGCCTCCTCCCGGAGGGGCTGGCCCTGCGGGGCTGCAGGGCGAAGGGGAGTGAAGGCTCAGTGGGTGGGGACGGCCTGCAGGGCCCGGGGCTGGGTGCTGGGAGCCGCCTCTGACAGGCCTCCTCCCTGAGGGCCGCTGCTGGGAGGACAGCAGACCG
>PVJN01048246.1:0-15720 GCA_004026805.1 Lasiurus borealis
GAGGCCTTCTACCTACACAGCCTCAAGGTCGATTACCAGCAGAGCCTCCTGAGGTAGCGCCATGCTCTCGCTTCTCTTCCCCCCAGCCCTCCCCTGTCTAGCTCCATACCCTAAGAGACGGGACACCTGCCTGCTGGTGTGGGCCTGTCACCGCTCAGTTGGGAGACCTTAGACACGTTTCGCCTCCCTTGCGCCTTTTTCTGGCTGTGGAATGGAATTGGTTTAACTAGACTGGAGATGCCAATATGTACAGGGTCCTTGTGCTGCTTTAGCACAATCCTGTACCCGAGGCAGACATCACTAATCCATGACCACACTCTTCCTCCACACTGAGCTCAGAACCAGCATATGTGTCTGTGCTCCTATTCCATGCCTGGGGCAGACATCACTAATCCATGACCAAACTGAGCTCAGAACCAGCGTATGTGTCTGTGCTCCTATTCCATGCCTGGGGCAGACATCACTAATCCATGACCACACACTCTTCCAAACAGCTCCGAAGCAGCATCTGTGTCTGTGCTCCTATTCCATGCCTGGGGCAGACATCACTAATCCATGACCACACACTCTTGCAAACTGAGCTCAGAAGCAGCATCTGTGTCTGTGCTCCTATTCCATGCCTGGGGCAGACATCACTAATCCATGACCACACACTCTTCCAAACTGAGCTCAGAAGCAGCATCTGTGTCTGTGCTCCTATTCCATGCCTGGGGCAGACATCACTAATCCATGACCACACACTCTTGCAAACTGAGCTCAGAAGCAGCATCTGTGTCTGTGCTCCTATTCCATGCCTGGGGCAGACATCACTAATCCATGACCAAACTGAGCTCAGAAGCAGCATCTGTGTCTGTGCCCCTATTCCATGCCTGGGGCAGACATCACTAATCCATGACCACACACCCTTCCAAACTGAGCTCAGAAGCAGCATCAGAGTCTGTGCTCGATTTCTAGGGGATTAAGGGAGGCCTGTTCTGAGGTCCAGTGTGGGGGTTTGAACGAGAGAGGAAGGATCGGGAGCACCACGGAGCATCGCCTTCTCGGACTCCGTCTTGAGAAGTAGATGCAGGGCAGGGAGAAGGAAAGAAGGGAAGATTCGGGGCCAGCTCCGGCCATTTGGAGGGGAGAACCCTCCTCCGAGTTGATCCTGGAGTTCACTTTTTTTTCATCTTTATGAAACATGTGTGGCACCCACCTCACCGCTTCCCTGACTGACTGTATCTGTTTGGGGGAAGGTTCTGGCCACTTTTCCAACGGCCGGTGTGTGTCCCACTTTGTGATGTTGGTGGGGAGGGGGCGGCACCCCCAGCCAGGCTCTCCCGGGCGGCATTTTCTCCGGGCAGGGTTGCTAACTGACTGTGTCCTAGGCTTGCCCGCAGCGATGACCACAGTGACCTGCAGCCCAAGCCCTCCATGGGCCAGCTGGCTCTCTACATGCTGGCTCTCAAGGCCAACTGCGAGTTGATCGGGGGCCACAAGGGGGACAGGCTGGTCTCCCTGTTGAAGCGGTTCCTGGAGGATGAGAAGAGGTCCATTGGTGAGGGGGCGCAGCCTGCCAGGGGTGGGCTCCTCGGAACACGGGGCTGCTTCCTCTCCAGGCCTCGCCCCCCAGCCCTCTGTTCTCCTGGCCTCACTCTCCACTGAGGGACGTGGGCCTTCCTTGATCAAGCCTTTCCTGCACTCCACCTCCTGCCCTCAGTTGTCAAGTTTTGCTGCTCAGCCACCAAGATTGACCTGGCTAGCCGCCTCTGGGGCCTTCTTTTTTTTTTTAATATATTTTATTGATTTTTCACAGCGAGGAAGGGAGAGGGATAGAAAATCAGAAACATCGATGAGAGACATTGCTCAGCCACCTCCTGCACACTCCACACTGGAGATGTGCCTGCAAGCAAGGTACATGCCCCCGACCGGAATCGAACCCGGGACCTTTCAGTTCGCAGGCCGACGCTCTATCCACTGAGCCAAACTGGTCTCAGCTGGGGCCTAGTTCTTAAGTTACTCCTCATCCTCTTTCTGCTAACTTTCCTCCTCCCAGCTTGACCCTGCGCACACAGAGCCAGCATTTTGATATATATATATTTTATTTATTTATTTATTTATTTATTTATTTTATTTATTTATTTTTTTTTTTTACAGAGAGGAAAGGAGAGAGAGAGTTAGAGACATCAATCAGCTGCCTCTTGCAGGCCCCATGCACGCCCCCTACTGGGGATGTCTACAGCACCCCTCTGGTGCTGCAGGTGGGACAGAGAGGCTCTGGGACGGTAGTCCCCCTGGTGGCTGGTGGGAGACCTGGCTTCTCCCGGCTGGCTGGCAACCAAGGTACACGCCCTTGACCGGAATCGAACCTGGGACCTTTCAGTCCGCAGGCCGACGCTCTCTCTGCTGAGCCAAACCGGTTTCGGCAGAGCCAGCATTTTAAATATAAACTCGATCTTTGAGCGCCACTTAAACCCTGCCCGCTGCTGTGTTCACAGCCCCCAGGCCCAGTCTGTCTGCTCCCCAGGCTCTCCCCCTTCCCCCCGGGTCTTTGCCTCAGCCTCTCCATGGGCTCCAGTCACACTAGCCTTCTCTTAGCTCCCAAATCTGCGTCTCCATATACGTTCCCTGTATATGGAAGGTTTACCCCCGCCTCTAGCTCTCGCCCACCTCCCCTGCCAGCATCACCTCCTTGGAGACTCCTGCCCCCGCTCCCCAGATACTCAGGGACCTCTGTCACCCCGCCCCTCGGACCTCATCTGCATCTCGGTTCTGCCCGTGTCCCCCTGAGTGTGGACTGTGTTTGTCGGGGGTCCCAGCGGCGTGGCGCCTGCCTGTCGTCACGGCGTCACACCTCCACGCACAGCGCCTGATGCTTCCCGGGGCCTCAGCGAGCCTGGGTTGAGGGGATAGAGGGTCCCCCGACTCAGAGGAGGAGGGTCCCGGGTGCTGGTGGGGCTGGTTGCTGGGAGGGAGGGGATGGAGAGGGGCCGCCCCTCAGGCTCGGGGTGCCCGCCCTCACCCCTCGGCTTTCCCCTCTCAGGGCATGATCACAAGGGCCGCCCCCACACCAGCTACTACCAGTACGGCCTGAGCATCCTGGCCCTGTGCGTCCACCAGAAGCGGGTCCACGACAGCGTGGTGGGCAAGCTCCTGTATGCCGTGGAGCACGACCACCACCTCCACCAGGGCCACCTCTCCGTGGGTGAGTGGGCCGGACCCCCGCGGGGCCAGGCTGGCGCTCCCCCAGCCCCCGGCCCCCACGGAAGCCCCTCCTCCCCCCCACCCCAGCTCACCTTTCCTTGGGACCCTCCATCAAGAGCCAAAGAGCGAGGGCTCGTGTGTGGTGCAGCGACTGTGACCAGCCTTGGGGCTGGACCGGGGTCCTGACCCCGGCTCCCGCCGGCTCTGTCCCCCTGCAGACACAGTGGCCGTAGCGGGCCTGGCCTTCACCTGCCTGGAGCGCTCCCACCTCAACTCCGACCTGAGACACCGGATTGCCCTGGCCATCCGCACGGCGCAGGAGAGGATCCTGAGGGCCCAGACCCTCGAGGGCTACTTTGGGAATGTCTACAGCACCCCTCTGGCGCTGCAGGTGGGACGAAGTCCCTGGGACGGCGGTCCCTCTGGTGGCTGGCTGGTGGGAGGCCTGGCTTCTCCCCGCTGGCTGGCTGACCCGCCTCCGCCTCCTTCTCTCCCTTCCCCACCCCCCGGTCTGTCACCAGCTGCTGATGACCTCCCCGATGCCCGGGACGGAGCTGGGCACCGCGTGCCTCAACGCCAGGGCCGCTCTGCTGGCCAGCCTGCAAGACGAGGCCTTCCAGAACGCCCTCATGATTTCCCAGCTGCTGCCTGTCCTGAACCACAAGAGCTACGTGGATCTCATCTCCCCGGACTGCCTGGCACCGAGAGGTAGCCGCCACGTCACGCCACGCCACGCCTCTCACGGGAGCGAGCGCGGCTGTTCTCAGTCTTCGGGGCGCTCCTGGAAGTCTGCGGGGGCCCAGGGCAGGGCGGGTGTTTGATCCCGATTTGGTTGGGTCCACAGGGGTGTGAGGGTGTGCGGGGGATACACGGGCAGCTCAGGTGTGGCCACAACTTCTAGCAGCTCCAGTGTGGGGAGGGAGACCCCACCTGGAGAGCTCTGGGCAGGCAGGAGTCTCCAGTCCTCCTGGGAGACGCGTTTCAGAGAGGGAGGGAACGAATGCATGGGTAGCGACCCATTTTGGTTAGCTCTTCTCCACTACTAGAGGCCTGGTGCGCGGATTTGTGCACGGGTGGGGGGGTCCCTCGGCCTGGCTGGCGATGGGGACAGATCAGGGCCAGCTGGCTGAGGGCGGGGAGGGATGGCGGGAGGTTGGCTGACCGGCCGCAGGAGGTTGGCTGGGGGAGCGCACTGACCGCCAGGGGGGCTGCTCCTGCTTTGAGCGTCTGCCCCCTGGTGGTCAGTGCCTGTCACAGTGACCGGTCGTTCCGTCATTGTGTTGCTGGGTCGCAAAGGCTTTTATATTTATAGGTAATGAGCTCCAGGGAGCCGCCTGAGTCAGGGCTTCCTCTGGGAGAGGGACTGGAGTTGATGAGAAGGATTTGCAGGCGGAGAAGAGGGGAGGGAGGGCAGAGAAGAGAAGAGGCACCAGGAGCTACCCTCACCCCTTGGTTTTCCCCTCTCGGGGCATGATCACAAGAGATGGAAAGACTGGGATTGGGATGAATGGGCTGGAGTGGCAGGTGGGAGAATGCAGAGGAGAGGAGACCCGTGGAGAGGACAGGGGAGAGATCCGAGCAAATGCAGACTCTAGAGCAGTGGTTCTCAATCTTCCTAAGGCCGAGACCTTTGCATACAGTTCCTCATGTGGTGGTGACCCCCAACCGTGAAATTTTGCTACTGTGATGCATCGTGATGTAAATATCTGCATTTTCCGATGGTCTTAGTGACCCCTGTGAAAGGGTCGTTCAACCCCCAAAGGGGTCTCGACCCACAGGTTGAGAACCGCTGCTCTAGAGAGAGCCTTCTGGGTGCCCTATAACAAGTTGGTGGGAGCGGGGGTACCGGAGGCAGATACACCATGGAGGGGACTGCTCTTGGGTGCCTGGGGGGTGGGGGCTGAGGTACAGGGGGAGGCCTGGGCTGGCAGCCAGGTTTTGGCTGAGTGGGCCGCGGGGGTAGGGGGGGGGTGTTGACGGTGGTAGGACCCTAAGGAAGGAGGAGGTCCCGGTAGGTGCCAAGGTCTTCCAGAGAAGACAGGAGAGCCAACAGCCAGGCCCCCTGCCCTCACACCAGCTGACACTGCCTCTCTCCCGGGTCCAGTCATGTTGGAGCCAGCGACGGTGACCCCCTCCCTGATGCAAGTCCCCGAGTTCATCCACGTGATGCTGAAGGTCCCCAGCGTCTGGCCCCCCTACAGACACTCGGTCTCTGTGCCGGCGGGGTCCTCCTTGGAAGATGTGCTGATGAAGGCCCAGGAGCTCGGAGGATTCATGTGAGATTCCCCCACCCCTCCCCACCTCCCGGCCCTCACCCCACCCGACCCCACATCCCTGGAACGGGGTCACGCCTAAATAAGATGGGGGTGCTTCTCATGTGACCAGTGGGGAATCTGGCTCAGAGAAGTGGGGTGCCTTCCATCAAGTCACCCAGAACCCTAGATTTCTCTTCCAGAGAAAGATGTGCCTCAGAGTGAGAGGCTTCTCTCTCGCTCTTGCTCTCGCTCTTGCTCTCGCTCTTGCTCTTGCTCTTGCTCTCTCTCTCTCTCTCTGGCATTCTGTGTGTGATGCCGGCCGCATAGAAGTCTCACCCCTTCGACATCACTCCTCCGAGGGGGCCCAGCTGCCGGGTTGATATAAGGGGTGCGCTTCCTGCAGGCCAGGGTCGTAGTCCGCACAGAGCGGATAAAGACACATGCTGGGCAGTGACAGGGAGGGCTGGAGAGCAGGGGTGGCCAGGAAGGGTTTGGCTAGCTCTGTCCTTCGGTCGCTGGGAGCCAAAGTCACCTTTTCTCCCTCCATGCCCGTCCCTCTGGCAGGTATGGAACCCAGACCTCCTTGTCGGGCCCCTACCTGACCTCGGTGATGGGGAAGGAAGTAGGAGAGCGGGAGTTCTGGCAGCTTGTCCGAGCCCCCGACACCCCGTTGCAGCAAGGTGAGTCTGGCGGCCGCCCGCACCTCTGGGTGTGGCCCCCACACCAGCCCCGACCCCCAAAGTGAGGCCTGGATAACTCGTCCCAGCTTCCCCTCGAACCTTCCTGGGCCCCAGCCTCACATAATCCTGGATGCTCAAGCTTGCAGGCTCCTCCCGGCCCGGGCCCGGGTGCCGGAGGCAACCCATCGAGGTGTTTCCCTCGCATCCATGTTTCTCTCTGTCTTTCCCGCTCTCTTCCACTCTCACTAAAAATCATGGGGGAAATATCCTCAAGTGAGAATTAACCAAAAAGAAAAAGAAGAAGAGAAAGAAAGAAAGAAAGAAAGAAAGAAAGAAAGAAAGAAAGAAAGAAAGGAAGAAAGAAAGGGGTGTGGAGAGGGATGCGTGGACCAGTTTTACATCTTCTGCCCCAAACTGATATGAGCATCCTTGTGCAGCAGCTCAGCCACCAGACAGACTCTTTTTAAAAAAATTGTTTGAAATACAGTGGTACCTCGAGATAGGAGTTTAATTCGTTCCGTAACCTTGAGGTGTGGGAAACTATGAGATGCTCAAGTCGAGGTAAACTGGTGGGTCGTGTGCAGTCGGCTGATCCGAGAGATTACTCCTATCTCAAATGTTGCTCTTATTTCAAAGCAAAAATCGTTTGCTCAATGGCTCGTATCTCAAAAATCTCTTATGTTAGGCCACTGCATTACGTCTCCTTTCCCCCTGATTGACTCCTCCCAGCCACTCCCACCCCTGAGAACAAGCCCCGCCCCCCCACCAGTGTCTGTGTCCGTTGGTTATGCTCATATGTATGCATACACGGCCTTTGGTTGATCTCTAACCCCAACCCCACCCCCGCCTTCTCCCCGCCTCACCCCCCGCCCCCCGGCCGGATGGCCTGCTCAGTGCTACCCAAATCTTCATCAGCTGATGCTGATCATTCTGAGTGAGATCAGGTGATAGTCATCTTCCTCCGTTTCTCCAACGGGCTTGTTTCGCTTAGCATCCTGCTCCCCAGTTGCGTCCACGCTGTTGCAAACAGTAAAAGTCTCTTTTTTATTTTTTATAAAAGCGGTGCACTACTCCGTGGTGTAGATGCACCACGGCTTTCTCATCCGCTCCTCTGCTGACGGGCACTTGGGCTGTTTCCAAGTCTTAGCCGTGGTGAATTGTGCTGCTCTGAACCCATAGGGGTGCAGACAGACGCTTCAAGGCCCTCTGTCCCTGCTCCTGCTACCCGGGACTTACCATGTCCCGCCCACCGGGCCAAGTGCTTTATGGAAAGTGGGGTGGGGGGACTTTCTGGGGGAGCCCCAGGAGGAGCGTTCTCCTGCCCTGCCTGGCTTCTGAACAGATTGATCATTAAACGAAGGGGTAGCAGAGGGAGCCTTCAGATCCAGCCGCTATCCTTGAGAACAGTGGTTCTCAACCTTCCTAAGGCCGAGACCCTTGCATACAGTTCCTCCTGTGGTGGTGACCCCCAACCATGAAATGTTGCTACTGTGATGCATCGTGATGTAAATATCTGCATTTTCCGAGGATCTTAGGCGACCCCTGTGAAAGGGTCGTTCAACCCCCAAAGGGGTCTTGACCCACAGGTTGAGAACCGCTGCTTGAGAAGGACCAGAGGATGTAGCAGTGGGGAGGGGGTGAGGGGGGTGGTAAGGCCCAGGGGATTCAGTCCTCCACCTCCCACCCCTCTGCCCTCCAGTCCAGCGGGAAGCCCGCTCCCCCAGAAAGGTGCAGGGCCCCATTCTCCATGATGTCTTCAACGTGGCTCTTTCAGAAACAGGACCCCAGCACTCACTGGGGTTCAATAATCTGGCCAGAGCCACGCCCACAGTGGCACCCCGGAGCCTGAGCTGTCTCCAGGGAGAGGAGTCTGGCTCCTGGGTGTCTCCCCTGGTGGTCCTGGCTCTCCCTCCAGACCACACTGCGAGAGCCCCTCCCTTTCCCCGGCAGCCCCTCGGGGACGATGGAGAGCAGACCCACCGGGCAGGCGTGGTCAGGGTCCCTGCCTCCTCTCACCGTGTGCTGGCTACTCAGTGTGCCTCCCCCGACCCTCACCCGCCAAATGAGGCTGTGGGCCTCCGGGACCCGAGGTCACAGCTGAGTTCACAGGGTCCCCTGGCTCTGGACACCAGGCCCTGAGCAGATCTGAGGGACCCTGACCTCAGCTGGAGGTCCAGGAGATGAGATGGGGCAGGGGGGTGGGGGAGGGTGGAGAGAACCCGTAGCCCTGTTAACACGCCTGCTCCGCCTGTCTCGGCAGGGATTGCTGACTACAGACCCAAGGACGGAGAGACCATCGAGCTG
The DNA here is from genome assembly GCA_004026805.1 of Lasiurus borealis. Taxonomy (NCBI): domain Eukaryota; kingdom Metazoa; phylum Chordata; class Mammalia; order Chiroptera; family Vespertilionidae; genus Lasiurus; species Lasiurus borealis. The sequence goes on from PVJN01048246.1 coordinate 8,423, forward strand.
AGGCTGGTCACCTGGTAGCCCGCAGCTAAGCCCCCCGCCCCCGGCCACCTCGAACAATCTCTGCACCTCCACCCTCTCCCGTCCAGACCTCCCTGTGTACTCGGAGCAACGTCCCCGGATCAGCCCGCCACCACCCCTGCAAGGCTCCTAAGCCACTGCGCACCCGGGAGTAGGGAACCAGGGTCCTTCCCCCCCCTCCCGGATAGCTGTCTGCTGGGTCCGGCCCAGCCTGGTGCTGTGGGCATCCCACGCAGGGCACTCGTGGTCTGAAGGCATGCAGCATCTCAGACCACTTAGCGCCAGAAGTCCGCTGGCTGCGGGCAGGGTGAGTACCACCCGCTATGGGGCTGGGTCCTGCCAGGAGCTCGGTGCAGCCCAGGGGCTGAGCCTGGAACCCTGCTCTCGGGTCCCCCGTCAAGGCAGCGGCTGCGACCCCAAAGTCAGCCGTGGCGTGGCAGGTGGTGAGGACCCTATAGGGCTGCTCCAAGCCTTCCTTTATATATAAAAAAAAAAATGATTAAAGTGCTGATTACACACATGCGCCCGCGTCCTGATGCCTCATGCCCGGGAACGTGCGGGTCCCGGGAGCAGAGAGAGGGGAGGTAGCCCCGGGCAGGGAACAGGGTGGGTGAGTACGCTGGGTCCTGGGGGGACACGGTGGTGCCGGAAGTGGCAACACGGATGATGACATTTAGAAACATCGATGAGAGAGAGACATTGATCAGCCGCCTCCAGCACGCCCTACTGTGGAGATATGCCCGCAAGCAGGATACATGCCCTTGGCCGGAATCGAACCTGGGACCTTTCAGTCCGCAGGCCGACGCTCTATCCACTGAGCCAAACCGGTCTCATCTCCTCAGTGTTCTTAAGCCCTTTCGGACGAAGTCCAGAGGGGTGGCTAATTGACACAGTCCTCCCCGTCCTGCACCCCCGCTGGGAAAGCCCTCACCCAAGACACGCAGGACCACCCCAACTCCGTGGAGCTGTGACTGACGGCGTGGAATCGGCGGTGTACAAATGGACGAGTAGCTTCAGACGTGTTAATCATTTTGCCTTACAATGTGTACCAGATGGTTTTGAGTACTAACAAAAGGGAATTAAAATACCTCACGCCACAATCTAGCATATTGAAGTTTTAAGGCAAAATAAATAAATAAATAAAAATACAAGTAGCCCAGCTGGTGTGGCTCAGTAGTTGAGCACCAGCCTAGGAACCAGGAGGTCAGGGTTCGATTCCCAGTCAAGGGCACATGCCCGGGTTTCGGGCTCCATCCCCAGTGGGGAGTGTGCAGGAGGCGGCCAGTTCATGATTCTCTCTCCCCTTCTCCTTTCCTCTCTGAAATCCATAAAAACATTTTTAAAATAGATTTGATTAAAAAAAAATATGACTCAGAAAAAACTCAAAACCACGAGTCAGCCAAAGTGGAAACCATGACTCAGCAAAAAAAAAGATAATCCGACAAAACCAGTTTAGCTCAGTGGATAGAGCATCAGCCTGAGGACTGAAAGGTCCCGGGTTTGATTCTAGTCAAGGGCATGTATCTTGGTTACAGGCACATCCCAAGTAGTGGGTGTGCAGAAGGCAGCTGATCGGTGTTTCTCTCTCATCGATGTTTCTTACTCTCTATCCCTCTCCCTTCCTCTCTGTAAAAAAAAAATCAATCAAATATATATTTTTTAAAAATAATCCAATACCTTGAGTCGGCAAAAAAAAAAAAAAAAATCAAAACCATGAAAAAGCAAAAATTAAAAAATTTAAAATCAGAAAATTCACTGACACCGTGTCCACAGAAGGTTCAACTCTCACACTTCTGAGTGCAGACTAAAGGTTTGAAATGTCTTACATCGGTGCAGACGCGTGGTTTCGGACAAAAGTAGGCCCCCTGGCTGGTGTGGCTCCATGAATAGAGCATTAACCTGCAGAAAGAAGGGTCCTGGGTTCGATTCCCCAAATAAAAACCTTTGCTTCCTCCCTGGGTAGGTGTATAAGCCAGTGCTGGTGAATTCTTCTTAAAACAATCTTTAAAAAATATATATGTATATATACACACACGCACCGTATTTTCCAGCATATAAGATGACTTTTTAACCCAGGAAAATCTTCTCAAAAGTCAGGGGTCATCTTACACACTGGGTGTCCTCTTATAGGGCGAGTATATCCCAAACTCCATATTTTAACTGGAAAAGTTGAGGGTCATCTTATACGCCGGAAAATACGGGTATTCTATTGACTTTTCCAGAGAGAGGAAGGGAGAGGGATAGAGAGCTAGAAACAGAGATGAGAGAGAGGATGTGCCCGCCACCAAAGTACATGCCCTTGACCGGAATCGAACCTGGGACCTTTCAGTCCGCAGGGCCGACGCTCTATCCACTGAGCCAAACCGGTTTCGGCTATAAAACATATATTTTTTTTCCTGGTAATGTGCATATGGTGGTTTATTTGAGCTTAAATTACAGAAAACTTAATTACTAGAGAATAGACTTTTTTTTGTAATTTAAAACATTTTTTAAAGTTGATTTTAGAGAGGAAGGGAGAGGAAGAGAGAGAAACATCAATGAATGATGAATCCGGGTTCGGCTGCGTCCTTCACGCCCCGTTCTGCAATCTGGCCGCCAGAGGGCGCCTCGGACCGTGCTAAGTGGTCGGCTTTTGAGATCCCGTTCCTCCAGGCGGTTTGGGGGTGAGCCCTGTGCAGCGGGAGGGGCTGGGAGAGGAGCTTCCGCAGGGAAGGAAGCCTCGTGTCAGGAAAGATGCGGGCAGCCGGCAGCACCGGGCACCTGGCGGGGCGCTCAGGGAGGCCAGGGGTCTCCATCAGCTGCTGGTCCTGCCTGGAGCATCCCTCGTTCCTTCAGAGATGGGACGACTGAGACCCAGAGGACAAGGGCTTTAGTGGCAGCTGCTCCGCCTGCCAGCCAAACCAGGGCTCTCGGTCCCGCTAGAGAGAGAGCTGGGAGCCGAGGGTGGACCCCAGGAAGTCCAGTCTGAGTCAGCGCTGCGTGCCCAAGGAGGTGGGACGGGGCCCGGCACAGGGATGGATGGCGGCCAGCGGTACCCGGCTTCCGCAGCTGCGGTGGCCTTGGTGATTCAGCTTCCTCCGCCCGCCCAGAGGGGCCCGCCCTGGGCTGGTGGAGGGTGGCGGTGCTGGCACGAAGGAAGGGAGAAAAAGGAGAGACCTTAGGGGACCCTGAGTTCCAACTCTCCTGGATGCTTGAGGTCCCGCGGATAACGGTGGCCAGAGATGGGAAGTGTCCCTAGAAGCATCCTGGCATGGGGACCCCCTAGGAGGGTCCTAGAAGATGTATAATCCCTGTGAATTACATCCACAGGGGGGGCGGGGTGTTATCTCAGTTTTGGGGGACTCGCCTAGTTTAGCCCTGAGTCGCGGAGGGGAGAGCGTACAGACAGGCGGACCCGTTCAGCTGGGGGCGGGAGCGCGAGCTGATGGAGGGAAGGCCTGGCCAATCAGGGAGGGCGGCGAGGGGGCGGGGCGAGACGGCCCTCGCGGCTCCGAGGGGGCGGGGCTTGGGTAGGGGCGGGGATAGGGGCGGGGCCCAACTTTCCCGGTGGGGCGCGGGCGGCGGCGGCGGCGGTGGAGGCGGGGCCAAGAGCACGGGGCCTTGCCCCGCGGGCTGGGCCCGGGCTGGAGCCGGGCGGGCGGGCGGGAGCTGCTGCCGGATTCACCGACGCAGCCGGGGAGCCGCCGCTGCCGGGAGCTGGAGGACAGTCCCTGCGGGAGCCGGAGCCGGAGCCGGAGTCGGAGTCGAGCCCAGCCGAGCTCACCGCCTGGCACCGGCCGGAGAGCGCGTGGGGCCTGGGCACTGACGGAGGAGGCAGGGGAGCCGCGACGGACTGGGCATCAACAGGACACCACGGGGTGCAGGAGCCGGGATTGGCCCGGCTCGGGCCTGGTCATGGCCTGAACGCGCAGGGGATCCCGGCATCTGGACGGAAGAGGAAGAAGAACCAAGATTTTCTCAGCCTCCCGTGGGCACTAGGTAGGGAGAAGAGTAGAGAGAGACTTCACCTGGCAGAGGTGCCCGGAGCTGACTAGGCCAGAGAGAGCCTGGCATCCCAGCAGCCACCACCTGGGCTCTGCCCAGCGCCTGGGGCCTCAGCTGGCACGGGCCTGGCAGCAGCTGGTAGCTCACCTGTCTGAAAGGAGGAAGGTCAGGATCTGAGAAGCCAGGACTTGGCCTGGCCCCCAGGCAAGGGGGCCGGGGGGTGGCTCTCTGCCGGCTCCCGGGAGCTGGCCTCCTGCCCCGGCCCCACGACGGTTACGGATGTGCCGCTGTCCCGGGGAGCACCAGGATGACACCAGGATGACCTCCGCGGAGACAGTGGCGGTGGCCGGCAGTCCTCGGGGGTCTGGGTCCCCCGAGTGGCCCCCGGAAGCCCCTCGGGCCCCCGGACAGCCCGGCCGGGCCCGGGTGGCCCTGGCCGCGCTGGTGTGGCTGCTGGCGGGAGCCAGCATGTCCAGCCTCAACAAGTGGATCTTCACGGTGCACGGCTTCGGGCGTCCCCTGCTGCTCTCGGCGCTGCACATGCTGGCGGCGGCGCTGGCCTGCCACCGGGGGGCCCGGCGGCCCATGCCCGGCGGGACCCACCGCCGCGTGCTGCTGCTCAGCCTGACCTTCGGCACCTCGATGGCCTGCGGCAACGTGGGCCTGAGCGCCGTGCCCCTGGACCTGGCCCAGCTGGCCACCACCACCACGCCCCTGATCACGCTGGCCCTGTCGGCCCTGCTGCTGGGCCGCCGCCACCACCCGCTGCAGTTCGCCGCCATGGGCCCGCTCTGCCTGGGGGCGGCCTGCAGCCTGGCGGGCGAGCTGCGGACGCCGCCCGCGGGCTGTGGCTTCCTGCTGGCCGCCACCTGCCTCCGCGGCCTCAAGTCCATTCAGCAGAGTGAGTGCGCGGGGCACTGTTGGAGGAGCCGGGGTGGGGATGGGGGCGAGGGTTGCGGGATGGGTGTGGAGCCCGGATGGCCTCTGAGAAAGGGCGATGCGCTGTGAGCCCGTTTTACAGATGGAGCCACTGAGCCCCACACGCCTTGGGAAGAGGCGGACCCCGAGGAAACTCAGAAAGAGCCAGCAGCATCAGCGGATTCCAGGCCCCACACGTAGGATGATCTTTCCCAGGATCTGGGTCCAGAGTTTCTTAAACATTTTTTTTTAAAATATATTTTATTGATTTTTTACAGAGAGGAAGGGAGAGGGATAGAGAGTCAGAAACATCGATGAGAGAGAGACATCGATCAGCCGCCTCCTGCACGCCCCACAGTGGAGATGTGCCCGCAAGCAAGGTACATGCCCCCGACGGGAATCGAACCTGGGACCTTTCAGTCCGCAGGCCGACGCTCTATCCACTGAGCCACACCGGTCTGGGCTTAAACATTTTTTAAAAAATATATTTTATTGATTTTTTACAGATAGGAAGGGAGAGGGATAGAAAGTCAGAAACATCGATGAGAGAGAGAGACATCGATCAGCCGCCTCCTGCACGCCCCACACTGGGGATGTTCCCGCAAGCAAGGTACATGCCCCAGACCGGAATCGAACCCGGGACCTTTCAGTCCGCAGGCTGACGCTCTATCCACTAGGCCACACCGGTCTCGGCTGGGTCCAGAGTTTCTTGTCTCTCGATCTCACTGGAGCTCCCCACCCTGCCCCGATCGAGGCAATCACTCTCTTGTCCCCAGTTGACCGGGTCAAGGGTTTGCCCTAGGCCGTGTGGTCAGTGAGTGGGGGTGAGGGGAGATCTGAACCCCCGGGCAGGCAGGCAATCTCGGTGCCATCCAAGGTGCAGCATAGGCTGTGACACGCCCCCAGCGGGAGACCTGAGAGTGGGGACCCGGGAGAGAGAAAGCAGGCGAGGCCTGGAGCCGGGCTTCGGAAGGCCAGGGGTTTGGCTCCGTCTGGGGAAGGGTTCACGGTTGCTGGGAGCTGCGGTGTAAGAGGGCCCCAGGCTGGGTGTTGACCTTGTGTTGTTATGGCAACCACCACCTTCACTCCCATTTCACAGATGGTGGAACTGAGACCCAGAGAGCCTTGTGGTTTGCTCGGGGTGACCTCACCCCTCTGCTGCAAGGAGAGAGGGAGGGGCTGGGCCGAGGGCGGTGGAGGGACCAGGCGGAGACCCTGCTACCTCACCCTGTTCCTCTGAGGGGAGTCTGAGTCACTCCCCCACTCTCTCTGCCTAAACCCAAGGGAGAGGTGGGGGAGGCCAGGACACCCCCTCAGGGCCGGGAGACACCCATTCTGCTCCTGCTGGGTGACCTTGGGCAAGTCTGGGTCTGGCGGAGCCTGTCCCCCCACCTGTTTGGCGGAAAAGGGTCGGAAGCGTCCCAGGGGCCTCTTGCTCCCCGTGCCTTCCCGCTCTGAGGTCCTGTGACCCAGCCCTGCAAGAAGGAGGGGGTGCTCCGGGGCACTGGGCTGGGGTTGGGGCGACCTGCCGCCCTGGGAGGTGGAGGTCGGGATCCGGCCCTGCCCTGGCGTCTTCGGAGGCGGCCCTGTCCCCGTCCGCCCAGGCTCCGTGGCCGGCCGGAGCCTCGTTCTATTTTTGCCCTCAGGTTATATGAGAGCCGGTGCCCGAGCGCAGGCCCGCGGTCTGGGCAGGAGTAGCCGGTGGGAAACCCGATCCCCTGGGCACATCGCCCCCCCCCTCACCCCACTTCCCAACCGGAGCAGGGCCACAGGCTGGGAAGGCTCCAGCTTTGAGGCTCACCCCGCCCCTGGGAGGTCTGGTCCTCCTCCCCCAGAAGGAGTCCCCGCCTGCGGAATGGGGCCGGCCGGCTAGCACCTAGGCACCCAGGCACGGGGCGGTGCGTGCCTGGCCTCAGGCCCCTGCTTGGCCTCTGCCAACTCCTTCCATCTCTCCCTTGTCAGCTGCCGGGCCCCGGAGGTGGGCTGGGTGCTTGCTCCAGGCTCCCACCGCACCCTCTGCGCCCCCAACCCCCCATCAAGCCTCTGCGTGCCCCCTCTATAGCCACTTGATTACCGGTCTGTGTCCTGCGAGGCATGGGTTGGGTTGGGGCCTCTCTGTCTCCCCAGCCCCTGGCCTGGGACTGTAAGTGGTCGATGTGTTAATGGCCATGGCAGCGATATCGCAGGCTGGTGAGGCTACATGCATGGCTCAGGGTGCTCATTGAAGGCGCTGAGGAGGCTGGGGGCCCCACCAGACAGAGAGGGAGGCCCCGCAGATATGGGGAGGAAGAGATGGGGGTCAGAGGGGTGACAGGGGCTTTGGACAAGAGGAGGTTTCTACTTCCGGAGGGTCGGGGAAAGGCGCCAGGGCAGGATTC
>PVJN01048247.1:0-15677 GCA_004026805.1 Lasiurus borealis
GTTGATGGGGGGGGGGGATAGTAAGAAGAGAAGAGAATAGGAGAAAAGAGAGGAGAGGAGAGGAAAGGAGAGGAGAGGAGAAAAGAGAGGAGAGGAGAGGAGAGGAGAGGAGGGGAGAGGAGAGGAGAGGAGAGGAGAGAAGAGAAGAGAAGAGAAGAGAAGAGAAGAGAAGAGAAGAGAAGAGAAGAGAAGAGAAGAGAAGAGAAGAGAAGAGAAATGTTGGAAAACCGGCACCAGATGCTAATATAGAAGGGGGTCTGGGAAATATTGGATATGGGTCTCCTGTGAATGGTGAAGGCCAAATTTAGGGGACACCAGTTGCAAAGGAGTGGTGTCTCCTGACTAGCCTATGAAACAACAGATTTCCTGCAACCCTACATAGCCCTGGAGTGTAGTCAAGAAAAAGTCTGGGTGGATGAGGTCAGGCCGAGGAGGCGATGGCCACAGGGGGTGGCTGTCCACTCATACCTAGCCAGCGTCCTAGGGGAGGGAGGCTCCGAAGACAGCAAGTGGACCCAGCTGAGTTGGGTCCCAAGGAACTCTGGAGACCACCCTCCTCCTGGCTTCGGGCAGGATGAATGAAAGACAGAAGAGAGGAATGGGGTCAGACTGTTCCAGTTTTCTCCCTGATAGAGAAGGATCAGACCCATCGCCCCTGAGAAACCTGTCCTCTGAGTCTGGAGTCCATTAGCTGCGCAATTATACCTCCAACATAAAAGTGAAAGAACAAAGCAAAGGAGTCAGTTTCCAATATCCCAGATGAGCCCCCCCAAATGATAACAAGATTCCAGTTGAGTCCAGGTTTGTGGTCTCATGAAATCGAAGACTGAGTTTCATAGACCAAGAGAGAAGCAAAGTTTAGGAGGGGGACCTGAATGGGTTACCGAGGAGCCCACTAGTCTAGGGGCTTAAATGTCCCTGCTCTTGCCTTCTATTGGCTCTTAGAAACAGACAAAAACACCAGCCAATCTCCTTTTGCTCTAATGCAGCTGTTCTCAACCTGTGGATCACGACCCCTTTGGGGGTCGAATGACCTTATCACAGGGGTCGCCTAAGACCATCGGAAAATGCAAATATTTACATCACGATGCATAACAGTAGCAACATTTTATGGTTGGGGGTCACTACCACATAAGGAACTGTATGCAAGGGTCGTGGCCTTAGGAAGGTTGAGAACAACTGCTCTAATGCCTCGGCTTTTAGTTCCCTGCTCTTGGGTTCAGGGGGAAGGGAAGGCCTATGGCTGAATGCTACATTCCACCTATCTTGCTAACACCCTGACTATCTGATTTATTTCTTCTTAACCTACCATCTTCCCTCCCTATGGCCCTGACCCTACACTGGCTGATTCCATCTTCGTTAGTAGAAATATAGTGTGTTAAGGGACGGGACTGTGTAGGAGGCTCTAAAAAATCGCTATGATGATGATGTTTATTGTCCAAAAGGCTAGCTTTTGGAGGTGTGTCTCCACATCTCCCAGGCACATTAAAAACACTTCTAATCCGAAACAAGTTCTTGAAAACAGCACTGCCAAGATCTAGAGCAGCGGTTCTCAACCTCCCTAATGCCGCGATCCTTTAAGATAGTTTCTCATGTGGTGGTGACCCCCAACCATAAAATTATTTTCATTGCTACTTCATAGCTGTAATTTTGCTACTGTTATGAAATGTAATGTAAATATCTGATAGGCAGGATGCATTTTCGTTGTTACAAATTGAACATAATTAAAGCATAGGAATTAATCACAAAAACAATATGTAATTATATATTGTGAAATATTTATTTCTAATTACAAATAAATGAAATTTTGTCTTGAATCGTGGTGTAGCATGGGTAGCAGTCTTCATATGACAACAGTAAACTACATTGCTACATTTTGCCACACCGAGAAGCGGTGTGTTGGTTCCTAAGACCATGGGAAATAGGTGTTTTCCAATAGTCTTAGGCGACCCCTGTGGAAGGGTTGTTCGACCCCCAAAGGGGTCGCGACCCACAGGTTGAGAACCGCTGATCTAGAGGATTTGGGATACGTTAGTTACTGTTGTATTTAATTTTCTCCCACCCTCCTTCCCCCTTCCCCGGGATTCCAGAGACAGCACAGCGTTGGGGAGGGAATTAGCTTTGCTATTATTGAAGCATGAGATGGTTCATAAAAAGAAGTCTCAGAGCACAAAGAACTTAGGGCTGGGTTCAGAGATAAGGAGCATTGGCCTCAAAGTTCCAGTCCCCACTTGATGGTACTGCCTTGCCAAAGGAAACATCCCCCCAAAAAGAAGCACTGTCTCCTTCGAGTGAGAATCCCATCCCTGAAATTTTTGTGAAAAGAGGTCATAGGCATTGAGTAGAGACCAGGTCTATTCATTCACTTAGAAGTGAGTGTTCACCTTTATGAAGTGTTATGATGTTTTGCTTACTTTTTCTTTGCTTATGTCATGGTTGGTTTTTTCCCCCCCTTTATATGTTTTTCTTGACAAATCATATAGACTTTCTTATTAGCTTTCCCCAGATGAGCCTTAAATTGATGTCTTGCATACCCTTTAAATTCATAATTTAAAAATCTCAGGAGTATAAGTTGGTATTATAAGCTTGTTATTTGATATTTTTATAGCAAAAGAAGTTTAAAAAAAAAAAAAACCACCACCACAAAAACCACTGGGTTTCTGATAACCCATTTGCTGGTTTGCAGGATAAGCACAACCCGGTTCAGTATTTCTAAATTGTTGATTCTTTCTCACTTGTATCCTCCCTCTTTGCATTGAGCCTTTCTTTTTCTCTGCAATTGTCCTTCCCTGACTAGACGTGTATTAAGAGAGTAAAAGAGGGGAGATTTTGTACTGTCTGGTGGATCAGAATTAAATGTTCTTGAAGCATTCTGGCAGCAAGAGCCTCTAAATTGAAAAGAGGAAGAAAAGTAGAGACTGTTTTCCAGGCTACAGAGGCTCGAAGGTAGAAGGGAAGGTCGCAGTCAAGGTACTGCTAGGAAGTGTTACTAAAATGCAGATTGAATTTCAGTCACATTCGATTGCATGTTGATTTGTGTTTGCTGATTCATATTGCTTTTAGTCCATTTTTTGCCACATACTGAGAAAGCCAGTTCTTTTAGTCACCTCGTGCTTTTTATGAAGCTAAATCTAATAAATATAAAACATTAAAGCCATTGCTACCAGATCAGTCTAGGCCAGTGGTTCTCAACCTTCCTAAGGCCGAGACCCTTGCATACAGTTCCTCATGTGGTGGTGACCCCCAACCATGAAATTTTGCTACTGTTATGCATCGTGATGTAAATATTTGCATTTTCCGATGGTCTTAGGCGACCCCTGTGAAAGGGTCGTTCGACTCCCAAAGGTGTCACGACTCACAGGTTGAGAACCGCTGGTCCAGGCTCTCAGGACCCCATGCCTGTTAATGGAAAGAAAAGAAGGGAGGAGAAGGGAGAAGAGGAAGAAAGATGAGAGAGAAAAAAAAAAGTCATAAGCCTGGGGTTTGCTCCTGATAGGTGAATAGATTTTTATCTTAGTCCCTTCTGTTGACCCAGACTGTGTAGGGAGAGGAAAGTACAGATATGTTGATGTTAATTCCATCTGAAAATATTATCTGTAAGTTTTTAAAAAATATATTTTATTGATTTTTTACAGAGGAAGGGAGAGGCATAGAGTTGGAAATATCGATGAGAGACATCCATCAGCGGCCTCCTGCACGCCCCCTACTGGGGATGTGCCCGCAACTGAGGTACATGCCCTTGACCGGAATCGAACCTGGGACCTTTTAGTCCGCAGACCGACGCTCTATCCACTGAGCCAAACCGGTTTCGGCTATCTGTAACTTTTGAGACCTCGAGGGAAAAACTATGATTTTATGTAAGCTCTTTTTGAACATCTACTAGTAAGATGGACTTCGTTTTGGTTTGGAAAGATAGGGTTAAGGTCCATGACAGGATGCAATGGAGTGGAACTAAAATTTGCTTTGCACAATAGAGTGAAGTGTAGTGAAGACTCCATATGCTTCTATTCAAGTCATTTAATCTGCCACCCCACTCGGTGGGTTTGTGAGGCAGATAAAGAATACTGTCATGCCTGAAACAGTCAATTCCAGCTGGTAAAACTCAGGGAATCATTGTGTGACGCATTTGCCCATGAACTAGAATACATTACTCAGGTGGCTGGGATTCTAGGTGGTGATGACCCTGTCAGTATCCTCAATGAAGAAATTGAAAAATTAATTTAGGGTCATAGAGCAACTTTTATTAAAGAAGACCTACGCCTTAATCTGCTTTCTTTTATGGCCAATTTAAGTTATTTTCTAGGGTGTTGACTTTAGAACTTAATCCCCACTTAACATGGGATTTTAAGAGAAGCTTTCGATTTTCCCTTGGCAGTTGGAGAGACAGTACTTTGGGGACTTGAAGAGTTGGCTCCACTTACTCTGGGAAGAGCCAAGGGAGAAAGATGCTTAATAAAGGTCCCCGCTGTAGAGGATGGGCAATGAACCTTAGGAGCAAGGATGTCTGATATGCAGTTTTAAGTTCTTTCCTGTTTCATGCTATAAATACTCACCGTTGATTGTTAATCCTTAGTACACCTTTGTTGTACCACCAGCCTTGAGTTATTAGTACCTTGTGGAATGGAGAGGGGGCTGCCTTCATTAAATAAGGTAATGCGTCTACAATACTTAGAATAAGCAGCTGCTCAGAGTAGAAGCATGACATAAATATTAGCTCGTATTGGTCTGCTTTAGAAATACTATATAAAGCTCCCCAGCATGGAGGAATCAAGAGCAGTTAGTTGGAGGTAATTAAGAAGATGCTGGGAGGCATTTAGAGGGACACTGAGCACATTTACCTTCTCTCTCTCTCTCTCTCTCTCTTTTTTTTTGCATCTTAGCTTTTTATTTTATTTTTTATTATTTTTTATACATATCTCCCCATTGCCCCCCCTCCCTCCCAGACAGACCCCAACTCCCCTCCAGTGTCTGTGTTCATTGGTTATGCTTATATGTATGCATACAAGTCCTTTGATTGATCTCTTTTCTACCTCACCTAACTTTAATCTTCCTGCTGTAATTTCACAGTCTGTTTGAAGCTTTACTGCCTCTGTATCTAACATTTACATTCTCATCTTCACTTCTTATCATTCTCAACTGCCTTCCCCCAAATCCTGAGCAACATTAGGGAGCAAGCTTGGCTCCCAACAGTTACTGGGATACATTAATAGCTCCACGTGGCTATTAAAGGGAAGAAGGACTAGAGAAGGAAGGCTAAAACCTGTGACAATGTGGGACGGAGGCAAGTAGGCTTCAAAACTTGTTCAAGTGGAGTCTGGGCAGATAGGAATGGAAGAATAGGGAGGAGTAGAATACTCTTCAGAATCTCCAACTTATACAATTTTATGCTCTTATTTGGCTCTAAACCCTTTTGGGTACCTAATATCAGTTAATAATATCAGTTGATGTCATACTAATCAGGCCATAAAATTGTGTGTTCTGTTCAAGAGAGAGTTCTTTCCATGCCATGGAGAGAAATGGGATGCAGTGAATATATCTTGAACTGAGTAAATTACATATGTGATAAACTTAACTAGAATAAATAAACAGGCCACTTGTTAACTTGTCAACTTACAGTCACTAATCATGCTAACTGGGTTATGGGCTTTTTTTATTTTTTTAATTTAATTTAATTTTTTTAAAATATATTTTATTGATTTTTCACAGAGAGGAAGGATGAGGGATAGAGAGTTAGAAACATCGATCAGCTGCCTCTTGCACGCCCCCTACTGGGGATGTGCCCGCAACCAAGGTACATGCCCTTGACGGGAATCAAACCTGGGACCTTTCAGTTCGCAGACCGACACTCTATCCACTGAGCCAAACCGGTTTCGGCTATGGGCCTTTTTCTAATAAACATTTCTCTTTATGTCTAATCTCATTCAATCTTGTACAGTGATAGATTTTGCTCAAAGTGTTTATTAATAGCTCACTTTCATAGTTCAAAAAGGTATGATAATCAGCAGAAACAATTAAAAACGAAATCTCACCTCCACAGAGTTAGCCAGTGTGTAGACTTTATTACATAGGCACGTATTTTTTTTTTTAAGTAAAGCAATTTTACATAAAATTAATCACAATAGTACAAAAAAGTTTCATCAAAAGATAGAAGATGAAGGCAGGAAAATACAAGCCTTGGATCAGTTGAATCATTCATTGGGTCTTGGGTCCATCCATCCTGACACATTGAAATTCACCGTGGACGTTATAAAAATGCAGGGTGAGGATGGGTGCACTTTTCTCACTCTCTGGCTAAAACTGTTTAATTTCTTGTACACAGTGAAAATCTATCCAGCTTCTGTTGGCAGTTGGACACAAAGGTTAAATGAATGTTGGCTTAAGGTCAGAGGAGTTCATAGTCATCTCCTCTGTCACCCCCATACTTTAAAACCCTTAAATACTTTGGTCCAAAGGTTGCTGTCAGGATCTGCACATCTGCTTCCCCGGAACCAAGTGGGGTCGCTGATCTTGAAGCATGTGGTACTTAAGGCTTCATCACAGTGTGGCTATCTGGCATCCGAATCTAGCATTGAGAGTTTGATCAGAGGCAGAGGATGGGAGAATTTCTCGCTCTGTCCAATTCGAATGGAGCCATTCCATTTGACCAAATTTAAGTACGAGAAACCAAAAATCATACTAACACATACCACAGAAGAGATGCTATTTTGTAGTTTGTACATGTTTGAAAAAATTTAAAAACTCCATTTTTATGTTCCTAGGAGACAGTGTGGATAGGGAGGACTGACCTTTTTATCTCATTTTGCCATAACTGTATGACATAGTCCTAAGATGTTTACTGAGTGTTTTTTTCCTTCCTCAATTTCTGCAGTCTTCTGTATCAAAGGATATGCCTATATAACTCACTGATCATCCTAATGTACCTCAGTACCTTGGAGGGATAGACCTAGTTCTACTGTAAGTAGTACCCAGATACAACATCCATTTTGGAGAGCTCTCTCTCTGCTCCACCTCATACTCACACTACTGTTTGCTGGGTGACCCCAGTGGACCTTCCCAAGCAGTATTCCAGTTGATCTTCACCATCCTTTATTTATCTGTTTCTTTGAAGGCAACTACAAACTAGAGGATTACAGGGTTTTCTGTGTTTCTGTTGTCTGGGCAGATGGTAAAGGATAGAGACATGAAAAGGAAAAAAGATGGGCCAGCTGATTTTTCCACTCTTCAACGTTTAAATGTCTTGGTTCTTAAGACTATCTGAAGAGGACTGGTGACATGAAATATCACTGACAATGGCACCAAAGGGTATTTTGGGAAATAATCCCTAAAACTGGAAAGGATCTGAGGGAACAATGAGTCCAGCTTCCTTACTTTCTTAGCTGAGGTCACTGAAGCCCAATTGGAAAAATTGCGAGTCACTGAACATGGTGATTTTCTCCATCACGATGTCCTTTAAAGACTCATAGAAACCCCAGTTTTAATCCCACCAATGAGTTTACACCAGCAATCCTCAGTGTCCTTGTGTTTGGCTGTAGCTCCCTTTGGGGAAGCTGGCTGCTAGCACAATACCTTGACCAAACTAGACACTTGATAAATACTTGTTGACTTGAACTAATTCTATTGTTTATCCCTGCTATGCAATCTGTCATTTTTTTCCTAGGACTCCTTACTTTTCAAGTCCAGGAATTTGAGGTTTGATGGCCAGTGCTAAATTTTTCATTGCTCTCTAATCTCATTCCTATTCAATATGAATATGTATTCATATTGAAAGTCTGTTTTTTGGAGTCTGTTCTTACATAGCTTTTCATGACATACAATTGTTATCTGCCTCTCTCCAGAAACTACCGAACATGTCACCATGGATAGTGTCTTTACAAGGCCTGGAATTGTAAATCAGAGGTTGATTTTTTTCAATTCTCAAAATAAAAACCAAGAACTGGACTCTCAATCAGATTTGCTAAGGCACACTAGAAGAAATGTAATAGTTCCGTTTTCTTGCTTTAGCTAATACATGGGAAAACATTACTGACACACACACACACTTATTTTCTGTGTTTATGACTGCCTCGTATATCTCATTCACTTTTAATTCCGTAAATACATAAATATGAGTCATAATACCCAAAGCAGGTTTCATTTCTAAAGAGCATAATGAAGACATGGTGATTTGTAGGGAATTGGCACTGAGACCTTATTGATGTTTTGAAAACATCTTTAGAGCTCAGGAGAGCCTGACTGGTGTGGCTCAGTGGTTGAGCATCCACTGATGAACTATGTTTAATTCCTGGTCAGGGCACATGCCTGGATTACAGACTCAATCCCCTGTTTGGAGTGTGCAGGAGGCAACTGACCAATGATTCTCTCATCCTTGATGTTTTTTTCTCTCTCTCCCTTCCTCTCTCTGAAATCAATCAAAATAAAAAGATGTTTTGTTTTAAAAAGGTAATTTTCCCAACTGACTAGCAAAACACTATATTCCCCAAGTCCCTAAAGATTACCTTTAATCAGTTTCCCCAAAACACTAGAGGAAAAACAAATTTGATGAAATCAAAGTGGCAGGTTTTTAAATATTAATAATAACTTGCTTGCTGAATCTAAAGACAGCATGGAAAAGATTTTCCCAGCCTTTGGTTAAAAAAAAAAAAAGTCCAGGTGAAAGCATGAAGGCAATCAGAATTAAGCCAATGGGGATACAAGGTCCAACAAGCAACACACAGGTGATGCTAATAGGTGAGGCAGAGCTCTTGAGAGGGCGTGTGGACGTTAACCTTGGGTAAGGAAGGTGCAGGAATGACCTTCACCTTGCTAACTCTTCAGTTCACCTTGATGTTTCTATGAGGAATCTCCTCTGCCTTTAGTAGGAGAGGGGAAGGGAAATGCTGTGGAACTCTCACTTGACACTATTCACCAGGGGACCCCGCTGTATTTCAAAGAGCATGAAAAACTCCTAGAGTCAGAGAGCCCCATTACTACTATATGTAGAAGGGATCTTAGTTATCCAGCTCAAATCCAACGTAAGAGAACCTTTTGAAGAATCTGGGATAGATCATTATTCTAACTTTTGCCTGAGCATTTGAGCAACAGGAAATTTTGCTATGGAGCCCATTCCTCTTACAACAACTCTTATTAGGAAACTCTCTTATATTGAAGCGAACATCTGTCATGTATCAAGTTTCCTTTGTTCCTATTTTTGCCCTTTGAAGCTACACAGAATAAGTCTAAGTCCTCTCCTATTTTATAGCTCAACAGAAATTTCAATGCACCTATTATATAATTTCCTCCTTTTCTGTACTTCCTTTCCAGCTATACCTTCTGTTCTTCAGGGATCTATTTCCCTGGTCATAGGATAATCAGACCCTTTACAATCCTGACCACCTGTCTCTGGACACAATCAATGTATTAATGTCTCTCTCAAAATACAGTACCCAGAATTGAACCCAACCCCCCATCCAGATGTGGTCTTACTAGTGCAATTTGCAGGGCTCCCTGGATTCTATTACCAGAGGTTGAATGAAATAGCTTCATGAATAGCCACAATATACTCCTGATTCAAAACTGAACTCCTATTTCCATAAGAAAACATTTCTACGTGAACTGCTGTGAAACCACACCTTTCCAACACCCTCCCATCAACACACACACACACACACACACACACACACACACACACAAACACACTACACACACCTCCAGAAATACACAACACATATACCATGCTCTTCTTAAAGGGTTGCATTTAAGAAAACTCAAAATATAGTTGCTCATTAATGCTTCCATTTCATCTTTTTAATTTCAGTCTTATGCTCAGATATTTCAGAAACTATAATGCTTCTTATATCCTAGTGTCAGTACATAGTTAGAATTTAATTATATTGAATAAGTTAATCCTGAATCTGCTGATCAATAGACAAGATGCATGTGTATTTCTGTGTCATCTACAAATCTGATCAATGTGCTCTCTGCCCCACTCTTCCATTCTTCAGGGAGATACAGAAAGGCAGACAGAGGCTGCCTTTGAATTGTTGAGTAGGTATCTGCCTGATGTAGCTTCCTGTGTGGTAAGAAAACACCAAGGTACAAATAAGAAGCAGAGATGCAGAATGTGAGCCAGAACGGATGAAGGGAAAGAAGAGCGAGTGTCCCAGACTCTTAAAACTAATGTTAAAAAAGTATGGCTCTCCCACCATCTCTACCCTAGAGTCTCCTGCCTTTTAGATCTATTACGATACTGTGCTTGTCAAACTCTGAATTTCTGCGGAAAGCTCATACAAGCTTAGTTTTAAGACAGCTTTGAAACGATCTCTTCAGCATCCATTTCCTGAAAAGTCTGAGTTACAGAGACACGAGCTTCCTACTGGCTGTGAGGTATAAAAAGAGCTCCCAAATGCCCGAGGTATAACACATCCATCCACTTGTTTCACAAATCAGAAATGGCCTATTGTTTCCAATGTGAATTTGGGAATTCGCTGAGATTGAAGCTGTCTCCTGAATTGAATATAACTTTATAATGCATGTCCCTTTTCCCCAGAACGAAAAAAAATAAGCTCAATTTTGCTTTCCTTTCAACGGCCAACCTTTGCAGAATGTGGAGCTGATCACAGAATGAAAAAGCATCTCATCGTGCCTTTTTCCCATCCTGTGACACAGACCTTAGAGAGATGGAAGAAGTGTTTCATTCAAAACAGTCTAGAACCTCGAAAACGTCTGTTGCATAGTGTTCGGATACAAAGAATGGAGACACCTCCAAAAGGACTAGGAAACCTACAGAGGAAATCTGTTTTGTGCCTTTTCTGAACCTTTTCTAGAGGGAGTGACAGAGATGGGTTCTTAATTAACTTCTCAGAACCGCATTTTCCAGAAATTCATGTAAATGACAGAAGAACACCGGAAGGAAATGATGCCAATACTGATGCGGAGGTTCTTTTCCTGACTCTCCTCGTCACAACAAACCACACCCGAGTGCTGAGAGATGAGCAGGGGCAGAGGCGGCTTAATGAGTGAACCAGCTGCTTCAGGCAGGCAGAGCCTCTCCCAGCAGCCACCTCGGGTCCCCTGTTCACACGGAGGCAACTACAGACAGGAAGGTCCGATGCACTGCTCCCAGCACGGGGCAGTCATGTAGGTACTGCCTTGAACTTCAGCTATTCAAAAAGATGTCCAGTTGGGACTCTCAGGTCACAGCCTCTCAGTGGGGCTTCCTCACTGGACCCCACACTCCTTGGGGTTTTCCAGTTCATCTCCTTCAAAGTCCGGCTTCAAACTCTTTTTTTGCTCGATCTCCACCTGCCAGGAAGAAAAGGCGGAGAGAAATATCAGAAGAGAAAACACCCCAAGAAATAAATGAATCAAGAGAGAATACCTCACTGGGTTGAGGTTCCTTGAGACTCCTCGCGATTTTGTCATGTTTTGGGGTTCACTGGCGCCACTTGCCCTGTGTCTATGATGCTTCTCTCTTTGCGCAGAGTCTTTGCTGGGTCTGGAATTCCCTCTCCCTCACTGTCCACCTAGAAAATTCTTATTCTTTGTCTTGTACAGCTGCTCAAAGTCATCTCTTTTGTGAAGCCATTCTTGATTCTTCAGGTAGAATGAGGCACTCCCCGGCCTATGCCCACTGTACCTTTTACACTGCACCCTGCACTCCATAGGACAAGGGCCGGCCCTAGTCAGTACTGCATCCCGGTAATGTAGGTGTATAGCAGGCAAGCACTGATGTTGATAAAAGCCTTCCTTCACAACTGGCTGTTTGTACACTCCATTACTTTATCTCTTTTAAAAAGTTTCCAAGCTGATAAGTATTGCAGTGTTTTCTGTTCTACTCATATTATCTGCAAAACACTGCAGCTGTAATTATCAAGGAATCAGAAAATAATCTTGCCTTGAAAGTGACACACTTCACCTGGAGCCTTGGGTAAGCCAAGTAGGGGATCCTTCAAGCTAGGAAGTTACATAATTAAAGCTGCTTTCCTCAACACCAAAGTGGGCATTTATGACGAGTGGGAAAAGGCCAGACAGAACAGTTGACTAGGGCAGCTATCTGCTGCAAGAATTTTTAAAGCACACAGTACCTATTTAGTCAGGCACCGAGCTCATTTCCCTTAGACCAGCGCTTCTCAACCTGTGGTCGAGACCCCTTTGGGTGTCGAATGACCCTTTCACAGGAGTCGCCTAAGACTATTGGAAAACACCTATTTCCCATGGTCTTAGGAATCAACACATAGCTCCTCGGTGTAGCAAAGTGTAGCAATGTAGTTTACTGTTGTCATATGAAGACTGTTGCCCATGCTACACCACGATTCAAGACAAAATTTCATTTATTTGTAATTAGAAATAAATATTTCACAATATATAATTACATATTGTTTTTGTGATTAATCACTATGCTTTAATTATGTTCAATTTATAACAACAAAAATACATCCTGCATATCAGATATTTACATTACAGTTCATAACAGTAGCAAAATTACAGTTATGAAGTAGCAACGGGAGTAATTTTATGGTTGGGGGTCACCACCACATGAGGAGCTGTCTTAAAGGGTCGAGGCATTAGGAAGGTTGAGAACCACTGCCTTAGACTGTCAAGTAAAAAAAAATGACAACAGCCAACACAAAAATAGCTGCCTGGTGTGAATGAATCAAAATTATATCTACTTTCTGTCAGATTTGCAAAAAAAATATTTTTTTGGTGTATCATAGAAATTTAGTAATTAGTTTGTGTGTCATGAGATGACAAAGATTGAAAATCGCGTGTCTGAGGAAAATGCTGTTTTTATCTGGCCACAAGATGGAGTATGTGTTCTATCTGGTAGACCACACAACTAAGAAGGCAATTAGAAACCAATAGATGACCATATAAATCTAAGGATATTATAATGAATAGAAAATTATGAAGCCACTTTGCAAAATCTCTTCAAAAGCCCCCCGTTTCCCATCCCTGGCATCAATATCTTCCCATTGAATCTCTAACTCCCCCAGACATAGTCACCATTCGTGTCCGCACACCCCAGCTTGGTGTCTGTCCTCCTTCGACAGCCTGATCCTGTTACTACTCCAGAAGCTGGTTGGGCTTTTGAGTTCTGTCCTGTGACAGCCCAGTGACCAGGTCACGAATGTCCTAACTTCGCTCAGACCCATGTCATCAACTCCTGTAGCTGCAATGTACGCTTCTGGTTAGCACTTTGCTGACACTCCTCTTGATTTCCAAATTCCCTACTCTGCAACATTAAGTTATATTATGAATGGGTAATAATAACCCCTTTATCCCATTCTTCTTGTTTATGTTGTTGTTATGATGACATTATGTTCTCCTCTTTCATCAGCTTCTTCCCCCCCCCCCCCCCAACCTTCCTCTTGCCCACTGGAGAGATTATTCCTTTACATCAGAGCAGACTCACCCATGGCTATGTACCATGTAAGAGGACACTGCACCCAGCACAGGCACTGCTAAAAGGAGGAGGGGGAAGGGGGAGGGAGAGGGGAAACATCAGCCAGATGCCCCCCCAGGCTACCTGGTAGCTGTAGTGTGCGGAATAGTTGACCCACTTCCTGACGTCCGTCTTGTCTTCCACGGAGATGGATCTTACGGCGGCTTTGGAGGCTGAAGTGGTGGGCATGCTGAACTCGACATTCACGTGGCTGGCAAATCTGGAAGGCACTTCCCGGTCTGAGCCAAGTTCAAGGTGGCAGAAGAAACAGTGTGGGTGGCCAGAAGCTATGAAACAAAGACAAAGAATCTACAGATCAGGTTCTCTGGGGAGGAAGTTGAAGAAGAGCCACCTCAGTCACAGAGGAGGCCCGGGGCCCTGGCCAGTGTGGCTCAGCTGGTTGGAGCGTAGTCCTGTACGCTGGAAGGTCGCATTCCTGGTTAGGGTGCATCCCCAGGTTGCAGGTTTGATCCCCAGTTGGTGTGTGTAAGGGATCAATGTTTCTCTCTCACATCAGTGATTGTTTCTCACTCCCTCTTTCTTTCCCTCTTTAAATTCAATTAAAAAACAACAACAACAGCCCAGACCGGTTTGGCTCAGTGGATAAAGTGTCGGCCTGTGGACTGAAAGGTCCTGGGTTCGATTCCGGTCGGGGGCATGTACCTTGCTTGCAGGCACATCTCCATTGTGGGGCGTGCAGGAGGCGGCTGATCAATGTCTGTCTCCCATTGATGTTTCTGACTTTCTATCCCTCTCCCTTCCTCTCTGTGAAAAATCAATAAAAAAATATATTTTAAAAACAACAACAACATATCCTCAGGTGAGGATTTAAACACAAACACAAAACAACGCAGGAGGCCTGGAAGTCTTTCGGAGGGGTCAGCCGTGAGCAAAGGATTTGCCTCTGCAGAAGTTGCTCTGACCCTCTGATACAACATTATCTGCTGACAGGAGCCCGGTATCCTAGCAATGGAACCACGGCTGAGAAGCAGAGGTCATTCGGCCTGCTCATGTCAGGATGACATGTGTGCACAGCACAAACACTAAGAAATGGGGGCTCTGGATTGGCAGAGAGGAATAAAAGGGGTCGGCACTTAGCACCTAATAAAACCATCAGTGACAGCCACCTGGAGCAAAATCAATTTTCTTTGAAAGATAAATTGAATTTTCTTAATAGCATTTCATATTTTAAGAAAATGTGGCATGCTTTTGCGGGTGAAAGGCATACGTCAATGTCAGCGCCTCGGTAAGCACATTGTATTAGGGAAGCGCAGCGAACACCGGAGAGCACACAGGCTAACAGTCAGCAAGAATCCCCGAATTTGATGTCCAGCTTTTCCGCTCAGCAGCAGAGATCCGCACCTGAGTCCTTTATTCTCTCCAGGCCTCAGTTCCTCGTCTGTAAAGTAGGGCAGCTAGGTAGGTGGGTGTGGAGCAGTGGGGAGAAGCGGTGGTTGGAAAGGATGCACTGGACAATGCTAGGCATAGACCCTTCATGTTCTTTTTTAAAAAAATATATTTCATTAATTTTTTATAGAGAGGAAGGAAAAGGGATAGAGAATTAGAAACATGGATGAGAGATATATCGATCAGCCGCTTCCTGCATGCCTCCCACTGGAATGTGCCTGCAACCAAGGTACATGCCCTGACTGGAATCGAACCTGAGACCCCTCGATCTGCAGGCCAACGCTCTATCCACTGAGCCAAACCGGTTTTGGCCCCTTCATGTTCTCTGATTCTGTACATCTATGGCTGATTCTACTGTACTTGCATAGCAAATTCAAGGTTGGATTTTCATGGAAAATTATTCCTAGGTATTTGAGGGGAAAGGGTTAGAGCTTATTTCTGTTCATGAAGCTCTGTGGTCATCACCATTCATCAGATGCAGCAGGACAATTGTTGAGTGCTCTGTGCCAGGTTCTGTGCTGAATGCTTTCTGTTCTGCAGATTCTCTCATAGTCTCTTCGTAACAGAATCTGGAGGTCATAATATATTCTACTAGAGGCCTGGTGCATGAAATTCATGCATGGGGGTATAGTCCCCTCAGCCCAGCCTGCACCCTCTCCAATCCGGGACCCCTCGGGGAATATCTTTCTCATAATCTGGGACAGCTGACTCCTAACTGCTCACCTTCCTGCCTGCCTGATTGCCCCTAACTGCCCCCTTGCTGACCTGGTCACCCCTAACTGCCCCCCACCAGCCTGTGCACCCCTTACTGTCCAACCGCCCCCCCCACCAGCCTGATCACCTCTTACTG
>PVJN01048248.1:0-15676 GCA_004026805.1 Lasiurus borealis
GGGCTTGGGGGAGGGGTCTGGACTGAAGAAGAGCTGGTGTGTGGAACCCGAGTTGTGACCCCACCGATGCTGAGGTGGCGCCCTGCGTGTGGATGTTTTCCTAGTGCTCAGGGGGGAGGAGAGGTGTGACGCTTCAGGTTCTGCAGATGAAGAAACGGAGTGGCCGTGCAGGGACCTGTCTTGTATCACAGAGTGGCCAGGTCACGCCCAGAACTGGGTTCCAGGGTCCTGGCGTCCACAGAGGCTGCTCAAGCCCGACCGGGCCCTCAAGGGCTGGTTAGGAGGCCCCACGCCTGCTGGGAGCCCGGGGCACGCTCCCCGGCGTGCCCCTTTCCTGGAGCCTGGAGTCAGGTTCTCAGCTGCGAGCCCAAGCCTGGAGCCGCTGGCTGCTGACTCCTTGGTGGATCAGGGCTGCTGTCCCCATGGCAACCCGTGTCTCTGTCTCTGGGTAAAGCCATCTGATGGGACCTTCGGGCATCAGAGCTGAGATCTATGGAACCGGGCTCCGAGGCTGCAGCTGCTGTAAACAGGGAGTGCCACCGGGGGCGGAGTCTGTCTGGGCGGTGCCGGAGCCTCGTCCCACGAGGAAACTTTCCCCCGTGGAGGAGCAGCTGCGGCCTGTTTGTCCGGGAGCCTTGCTGCCTGGCTGCTCTCTGCAGAGCCGGTGGCTGAGCGGCTGCCGTGTTGAGTAGCGGGGGGCAGACTCTGGTTGGTGTTGACAGTATGACAGTGAGGTCATGGGGTGAAGAGGTACCCCAACCAGAAGGCATACAGCGAAGAAGGGGACAGAGGGGAGGTGTGTGGCTGAGTTTCCTCTTTGGCCGGGGGCTGTGAGCGTGGAGGCGGGTGGGCTTTGCAGCATCAGCCAAAGGGAGCATCCTCCGCTGTCTCCTGCCCCGCAGACTGGGAATTCGGAGCCTGGGCTTCTGTATTTCTGAGTTTCTTCAGCCCCAGTGCAAGCATGTCAAACTCAAAGGCTAACACGGCCAAATAAGGTGTGAGCTTATGTGGGCTGCAAAGAAACAAAAGCTCAAATTCTCATAGAAATGAGGTTTATTTCGAAAAGTGTAGCATAAAAAAAAGAACAAGAGCACTGAGAAGATGAATGTTCTCTTCCTGACTCGGCATCTCTTCTCTGCTACTGTCCTTCCTGCTTCCAGGGAGATCTTGTTCGCAGTGATTACTTCCAAAACTGACCCAAGGTGAATGTCAGTAATTCTGGATCCGCCAGGAGACGTATTTCCGTTCATAACTATAAATAACTGCTCACCGTTATATTGGCTGGGCCGTAAACGCATTTGTTGTGAGACTCGAGTTTGACATGCTTGTCCCAGTGGTTTACCCGCATTAGGAAGGTGTTAGGCCCCTGTGAGGTCAGGAGGTCAAGAGACCCCTGCCCCTCGCTCCCTCATCTCCCCCCCCTCCACATCTGACCCTGGAGGAGCCCTGGGAAGCCCTGCCAGCAGGGGTGCTGGGTTTCAGAGAGGCCCCGTCCCCAGAGGGCATGGCCGTGGGGAGCTGGGCCTGGAGGAGCCTCTGGCTCCAAATCGGGTGCTGTGGGCGCCCCCACTAATGGCCGATGCCGCTTCTGAGGTAGCCCCTTTTCTCCAGTGACATCTGTACAGGGCTGTGTCCTGGACTGGGGCCTGGGCTGGCCTCCTTGGGAGCTGAACCCGGCGTCTGGTACCTTGTGTCAATTAATGTCTCAGGGCTGCTCTCTCTCCTGACCACCTCTGAGGGCCAGCTCTGCGCGGGCAGTGCAGGATTCGGAGCTGGGAAAGCTCTGGGGTCCCCTGTCCCTTCCTCCCCCGCTGGGCCCTCTGGTCGCTCCTGGAGCAGAGGATGGAGCTGGGAGCTGTCTTGCTCTGCCCTGGGCCCCAGGCCCAGCTCTCAGTGAGCCCCACCCTTAGTGCTTTTCCAGGACGGAATTCTGAGCCCCTAGAAAAGGTGAGGTCTCCACCAGGACGTCACGGCCACATCTAAGACAGAGAGGCCGTGAGTACCGTCACTCCATCCATCGTGTGCCTTTCTATTCTTCATCCGCCATCACAGGCCCAGTTATAGCCTGTGGCTGAGAGGGCCGGGTCCTGACAGTTCCTCTCCTAGTGCATTGATGGAAAGACCTTGGGAAGACTTCAGCTCAGCAGAAACCGGTGTGGCTCAGGGAATAGAGCGTTGGCCTGCAGACTGAGGGGTCCCAGGTTCGATTCCGGTCAAGGGCATGTATCTTGGTTGCGAGCACATCCCCAGTAGGGGGCATGCAAGAGGCAGCTGATCGATGTCTCTCTCATCAATGTTTCTAGCTCTCTATCCCTCTCCCTTCCTCTCTGTAAAAAATCAATAAAATATATTAAAAAAAAAAGACTTCAGCTCAGAGCCTCGGCTGGCTGAGTGCTGGGGGCTTTCTGCACACCCCGCTGCTCCTGGGCCCAGCACCCACAGTGAGCTGGGCAGCCGATGGCCACGTGGAGCTGGGCCTGGGCCCGGCTGGTGCTGGGTGTGGAGCAGCGCTGGGCGCTCGATGCTGCTGCTGTGCATTCATCCCGAGCTTCAGACCGACCAGCCACCCATTGTCTGCCTCCCGCCCCAGCTCCCGCCGGCTTCCCTTTCACCAGCTCCCGCATATTTGTCATTTTTCTCCCGTCACTGGACCGGGCTCTGTTAAAGGGGCAAAGCTGGCACTGGCGTGGGCTGAGCGGGCCCACTGCGGGCCCACTGCGTGCCCCGCCTTGTTCAGAGCTGCGCCCTCAGCAGTGCCTTGGCTCTGCTGTCCGTAGCAGGTGAGCCATGGGCCTCGGGGGGACTGGCAGGCAGCGGCCAGGGCAGGGGGCAGGGGGCAGGGGCAGGGGACAGGTGTCAGGGCAGGGCCACTCCCAGGGTGGCATTCTGGTCCATGCTGAATTTTCTCCAAGGCGGCGAGGGCTGCTTTGACGTTGTTTAAATCTGGGGTTTGGTTCCGTTCTCTCTGGTCAGAACATATGGTTATTTTGTGTTGCTTGTTGCAGTTCGCTAGTATTTTTTAGGTTTTTTGCGTAGCACAGGTATGAGGACTATCTGTAGCCACATGAGATCTGGCCTGCAGTTCTTTCTTCCTTTGCTGCCTTTGTCTGCTTCCGGCCTCTGTGTCTGGGTGGGAAGGGGGAACAGGAGCTGTGAGCCCCCCAGACCGTGTTGGCCGAGGCGGTGGACGCGGCCTCACCTGCAAAGCGGACAGGAGGCCTCGCTACCCGCCCGGAGGCAGTGGGCGGGGCCTGCTGGCTCATCGCAGTGTCTTCCTGTCTGAGCCCCATGATGCGGCACGGTGGGAGCACCCTTGGGGGGCGCCACGGGCTGGCCTTTGCAGGGTGGAGGGGGGCTGTGGCGGTCATCTCTGCGCCCCGCCTGCTCTAACGCTCGGGCAGCTTGATTCACGGGAACTCACAGCAGCTCGCCCTCCCTGCGAGGAGACGGGCCCGGTCCCTGGAGAAAGGGGAGGGGAGGGGGTCCCTCACCGAGGCCTGCTGGGTCCGGGTCAGGCCTGCTGAGGCTGGTGCCAGGCCACCCGATGGAAGGAGAAGCTGGGGACACACACAGGCAGCTGTGGCGCCAGGGGCCCTGGGCCTGGGCTCCTCCAGGGGCCAGTGGCCATTCCCTCTGCCCGCTCCCCAGCCCCCGGGGCAGCCGGTGCCGGTTCCGTGATGCAGCTCGGGTCCCGGGAGGAAGCCCCTGCGCATGAGCCAGGCTTCTGGTGCTGACAACGCCCTCGGGGTCTCCCGCCAGCCCCCGCTGATGGGCGAGCTGAGGCGGCCCGGGGAAAGCGGGCATCGGTTAGGTAACCGGCTCAGCTGCCATGCGGGCCTGACGTCATCCTGGACTCCGGTTGCTAGGAAAATCCTGCTGCAGCGAGACTGCGTGGCCCGGGGACTGAGGCGGGAGCAGAATGTCCCCAGGAATCGCAGGCTTCCCCAGCCAAGAGCCCCATCCCCAGGGTCAGACGCCCTGAGCTCCGCTCCAGACCGCCTTCCCCTTTTCAGGGGGAGCTGTCAGAGCCTCATCAAGGCCAGGGGGGGGTTGTTTCCGGCACCTGTGCCCTGGTGCCAAGTGAAGGCGCATTTCTGCCACGATCCAGCCTCGTAGGCGGGCCCTCCTTCTGCAGCGCCCGCCCGTGGCAGGTGCCCCTCCACTGTCCACGAAGCAGGCAGGGAGGAAGGAGGTCAGTGGCCGCTGCCAGTGGGAGGAGAGGGTGCCCTGTGGGGGAAGCGGCCACACCATGCCTGGGTGGAGGCTGTTCCACAGCCCATTCCGCCGCGCACTCCCACTCCCGCTCCCGCTCAGTGCCCTTTCGTGCCTGCTCTCCGTCCTCCTCCCGGGAGAGCGCCCGCCTCCAGAGGAGAAGTAGCCAGAGAGGCACGGCAGCCAGCGTTACTGAGTGCCGGCTGTCCTTTAGGAAGAGGGGGAAGTGGCAGGACTCGGGGGGGGGGGGGAGGCTCGGCCAGGCCAGGGTGCAAGGCGGCCTCGGGTCTGCAGGGTCTGCGGCTCAGCCGCTCCTTCCTCCAGCCGCTCCTTCCCCCAGCCGCTCCGGGCAGGGCAGCCGTTCAGGATTTCCAGCGCCTTCCTCCCACTCTGCCTTTCCTGGCCGCCTGTCAGAGCCTGACTGATGGAAAACAAGGCAGAGGAAGTGATTTCATGAGTGCCTGGCCCCATTCTCCCGCCCCTGATTGGAACCAGCAGCAGTAAAGCCCACGGCCAGGACCTGCCGCCCGGGGGCCAGCCCGCCTGCCCCGGGAACAGGTGCCGGGTTTGCACAGAGGCCCAGCTCCTGGAAGTCACAATGCGCAGGTCCTCCTAAGGGATCCAGCCCAGAGTCTTAGAGAGGAAGAGGGGTTCCGGAGGGCCTGACTGGGGTGACCTGGGAGCGAGGGGTGTGAGCAGCCCTGGGTTCTCACCCTCACCTCCTAGCTGTGCAGCCTTCAGCAAGCCTGAGCCTCACCCATCAGCCCGCAGTCCCTCAGCCCTGCAGCCACTTGCGGGCTTCTCCCCTGGCCAGGCTGCAGGGGGGTGGGGGTGGGGGGCTGCGGGGAGGCGGGCCTCCTGGGAAGTGCTTGTACTCAGCACCTCCCTCAGGTGGACCGATGCTGCCCCCGAGGTCCCCAGCCCCCTGCCTCTTCCCAGTGCACCCCCAGAGGCCACCCAGCAATCTCTCCGCTCCCTGCAGGTGCCGAGGACGTGGTGATGGCGTTCTCCAGGTCGGAGACCGAGGACCGGAGGCAGTAGCTCCGAATCGCGGGAACATCCCGAAAGCTGGCAGCGGCCCTGAGATCTGGGTGGCCCTCATCGGGCTGAGTGGCGGCGGGTCCCCTCCCCCACCCTCCTCCCCACCCTCCCCCCCACCTCCCCTCCCCCCACGGCCACTCAGCGGGGCTGGCACCGAGGGAAACGCCGGCCGTGCAGCTCGCATTGGCTTCAAGGGACGGACTCTCGATCGGCTCCAGGAAGAAACCGTTTTATTTTTCAATCTTGACCAACGGAAACCTTTCCTTTTTATTTCTGACTTGTTTTTCCATCTGCGCCTCGGTACCGGCTTCCCGGGAGGCCTCCGGGCTCTGGTGCTTTCTTTATTTAGGTCACGTTTTAGGAACGCGAAGAGCTCCGATTGGCTGCTCGGACTCTCAAAGGATGTTGATTGGCTGGCTCCCGGGGAACGATTTTTTCTGGAATGGCTGCAGGTGTGCTGCCGACGGCCCCAGCTCCCCTCTCGGATGCTGAATACAGGGTTTGGGGCGTCGGTTGTTATATTTGACTTGACAAAAAAAGAAAGAAACCAAATGCGCTTTGCGATATTTATTACACAGCTGGCTGCGTCCACGTGTTTTGTTGGTGTGTGCATTCGATTGTTTGGTTTCCCATTGGCTCCCTCCCTCCCCCCCTGACTCTCCACCCCCCACCCCTTCTGCTGCCCGCAGTCCCTCCGCAGCCCGGGTGCACCTGGAAATGCATTTGCTTTCATGACACACCTGACTCCACCAGTAAGGGGTCCTCAAGGGCCCAAGCAGCATCTGCAGCTGGAAAAGGGGGTCCCCCAGGAGGTCTGTGCTGTCCTGGAGGAGCAGCGGGAGCCGAGCAGTGGCCGGCCATCAGCCAGGATGAATGTGCATCACTTCCGGGCTGGCAGCCCGGACCAGAATGGCAGGCCCGCTGTGCCGACCCTGCCTGACCAAGCAGGCTGCATCCACTTCCTGAGGCCTCATCTGGGGGTTCCCCGGACAGGGTAGGAGCTGCTCCCCCAGCTGTGAGACCCCACAGTGTCTGCCCAGGAGCCCAGAACCCACACAAAGACCCCAGCATGACTCAGCCTGCGAGTCCTTTGCCTCCCATCACCCAGCTCTGACCGCCCCCAGCCAGGCTCCCGAGTGCTGGGGCCTTCCTTCCCCGCTAGCACTCGGGCTCTCTCATCCGCACCTGTGCCTCTCCATGTACCGTGGTACCTCGAGATACGAGTTTAATTCGTTCCGTAACCTTGAGGCGTGGGAAACTATGAGCCGCTTGAGTCGCGGTAAACTGGTGGGTCGTGTGCAGCCGGCCGATCCGCGCGATGACTCCTGTCTCAAATGTTGCTCGTATTTCAAAGCAAAAATCACTCACTCGACGGCTTGTATCTCAAAAATCTAGTATGTTAGGGCACTCGTATCTCGAGGTACCACTGTACCTCCTTCCCAAAGGTCCCTCCTTCCCAAAGGTCCCTCCTTCCCAAAGGTCGCCGCTCAGCCTGGAGGGGACGCCTTCTTTTACGAAGGCTTCAATGAGCAAGGCCCACAGGCTGGTCTCAGCCCCGGCCCGGAAGCACATGGCAGAGCCCGGTCTTGGAAGGGCTGTGGGCACCCAAGTCTCCCCCCCTGCCCTCCCCCTGCCCCTGAGGCGGCCTGCCTTCTCCCGCTCCTCTCACAGGATGCCAGCGGGAGGGGGAGGAAGATGCAGGCCCAGGGAGGGGCCTCGCCCCCAGCCCAGAGCCAAAGACTCAGCCACGTGCCCCCTCTCAGGGCTTGGGCTGCCATGGAGCACAGGGGCCACATGTTAGAGCGTCCTGGGCCTGAGCCGGGAGAACCCTATTGTGGGGGGAGGGAGGAGGGTAATGGGGTGTGGGTCACACTGCTGGGCCTCAACACCGTGTCCTCCTCCACAACCGGCCCCTGGCCCTGGTTAGCCGACCATTAATGAACTGCAGAGGCCATCAGTCCCCAGGGACAAGGACTGGGGGGACCCCACCGGGGCCTCAGAGCATCTTCCTCCCCAAGATGCATGTCTGAGAGCACCCACAAGCACACTCTCTGTCTGTGGTCCCCGAAACTCCAGCAGGGCTCCGGGGAGAGGAGTCTCCAGCCTCCTCTGTTGTCAGGTGTAGCTGCCGGGGCTGCTGGCTGCCTGCTCTCTGTACCTGTCGCTCCCGGGCAGGGTCCACAGGTCCTGGCCCATGATGTGTTCAAGGCCCCAGCCCATCCGTGTCAAGGTCACGGGCCTTCCTCTCGTGACCGTGATTGCCCTGATCTGTCTCATCTTCTGAAAGAGAAAAGGGAAAGTGTTACCGGGGCTGCTTATTTCAACTAAAAACACACCTGTCGGAGGAAAAATGAGCAATAAAGATGTTTAATGCCTTGGTGTGTGAGCCGAGCTCTCTCCCCGGCGTAGGTGCGTTTGCTGCCTTCCACGCGTCACGTGGGCTGTGCTGCTGGTTGTGTGTCCCCACCCCCCACCCCACCCCCGTCCCCAGGAAGGGCCTGGGAGGGGTGGAAACACTAGGTCTCTAGTTGAGTTGTCTGTGACCTGGAGTGGGTTCAGGGTTTAGAAGAGTTTCCAGCTGAAACCGGTTTGGCTCAGTGGATAGAGCGTGGGCCTGCAGACTGAAGGGTCCCAGGTTCGATTCCGGTCAAGGGCATGTACCTTGCTTGCGGGCACATCCCCAATAAGGGACGTTCAGAAGGCAGCTGACCGATATCGCTCTCTTGTCGATGTTTCTAGCTCTCTATCCCTCTCCCTTCCTCTCTGTAAAAAAATCAATAAAATATATTTTTTAAAAAGAAGAAGAAGAGTTTCCAGGTTTACCCTGCCCGGCTGACAGGCCTGTGGGAAGGCTGAGCCCTCCTTTTCGACCAGGAGATCTCAAATATCGTCCTGGATTAGACCGAGATCGGTAAGCTTCAGAGGTCGTGAGCAGACACTGAGCACCCCGCCATTCTAGACACCCCAATGCCATGGTCCTCAGAGTGCTGGTCACCAAAACCCAAGCGGCATATCCGTCCCTGGCGTCATCCCAGAAATGGCAGGTTTACTGTGCTCAGTGCGACTCCAGTTTGGGAGCTGAAATCCTTCCTGCTTTAGGAAGTTTTGCTTCAGAAGCATGTTCTAGGGTTTTTCATTTCTGCATTTTTCTTCTTCTAATTACATAGACTCACTACTATTTCCTTTTCAAAGAGTGTCACTGGGCTTTATGGAATCTGGTGGCAGGTGCACAACTCCATCTTTTAATCTCAGCATCGAGGAAGGCGGGATTGTCTGCGGCATCTCTGAAAAGGGCGTGCCCGTCTCGGCTTGAATACCCCGGGGCTCGCTACCTCACACGTAACGCATTCCACCTGCAGACGTTCAGCCTTATCTTACGTTCCTCTGGAACTTCTTTTCCAGGAAGGAGCTTAGTGATGGGAAGAAAGACAGCTGTGTTAACCAGAAATGGCACAGAGCCACATAGCAAGGGCTCACAGGAGTGTAAACTCCCCACCTCCACACCAGTGTTCTTTTAAAAAAATATATGTATATATATATATATATACACAGTGGTACCTCGAGATATGAGTTTAATTCGTTCCGTAACCTTGAGGCGTGGGAAACTGAAACGCTCAAGTCGAGGTAAACTGGTGGGTCGTGTGCAGCCGGCCGGTCCGAGCAATTACTCCTATCTCAAATGTTGCTCGTATTTCGAAGCAAAAATCGCTCGTATCTCAAAAATCTCGGATGTTAGGGCACTCGTATCTTGAGGTACCACTGAATATATATTTTATTGGTTTCAGAGAAGAAGGGAGAGGAATAGAGAGATAGAAACATCAATGATAGAGAAACATCATTAATCAGCTGCCTCCTGCATGCCCTCTGCTGGGGATCAAGCCTGCAACTCTGGCATGTGCTCTTGGTTGGAATTGAACCCAGGACCCTTCAGTTTTCAGGCCGACGCTCCATCCACTGAACCAAGCTGGCCAGGGCCACCCCAGTGTTCTGAGCGGCACTGTTGGTGGCTAACCTTGGAGTTGATGGCTCCCCTAATCTGGGCCATGAGCAGAGAAGTGGGGGTGGAGGCCCTGTCCTACCTGCCCAGTCCCCACGGAGTGGAGTGGCGCTGAGGGAGGAGCCTCCTGGAGCTGTGTGACTCCCGGCCTCAGGGGAATTAGACAGCTTGGGACACTTCAGCAGCCAATGGAAAGCAGGGGGTGGGCAGGGGAAGGTGAGGGGATAGGCTGGGTCTTCCCGGGTCTGGGGTCTCCCAGCCTAGGAAGCTGGCAACCCCCTGGGTCCAGCTAAGTGTAGGTGCATGGCCAGTGATGACGCTTACGGCAGGATTGGCACTGCCAACAGCCAAGACTGCTGGGGCCAGGCTGAGCTTGGGGGAGGCCGGGCACCCTGCCTTTTGCTGGTGTCTCCCAACCCTGGCGGGGGCGGGGGGCAGGAGGTTGTGGGGGGAAGAGGTGGAGAATGAATGAAGCACTTCATCTCGCTGTCCCGCAGGGGAATAGCGGCGGTGAGAATCCAGCTGCTCCGGCCTTTGAACAGCGAGGGCCCTTTGTAGCAGCGAAAACGATCCCTCCCGGCCGCTGGCTCCGTGTGGGGGCGGGAGCCAGCTTCTGAGCCCCAAAGGAGCTCTGGGGGCCCCCGGGGACCCCGCCACCACCCACCTGTCCTGCTTCCTGGCCCATCCTCTCTCTCTCCCCCACCCTCTCGCTGTTGCTCACAGCCACACACCCCTCTTCCTTTCCTGGCGGGTGAAATAGGCCCAGACCGACTCTGAGGAAGGAGCTTTCTCTTCCGGGGAGACAGCTGGGTGTTTAGGAAATGTGGGGTTCTGGGGGGACCATGGCTGGGGCCCTAATTTAAAGACAGGCCTCAGAGGACACGGGCAGGGAAAGGCTTTCTGAAGGGCAGCCAGAGCCTCGCCTTCACTCTCCTCGGTGAGGCTGGAACCACACTCCTTCCTTCCTCTCCCTGTACTCCCCCCCCCCTCTCTCCCCCCGCACCCTCACAGGTGGCTCCCAGGGACGGTTTCCCAGGCCTCCGGGCAGAGAGGCCAAGAGGGCGAGACTGCCAAGCCCCACCCGCAGGCCCCTCCCCGAGTTCCAGGGAAGCAGCAGAGTGTGCCCAGGTGGCTCTGTTTGCTCACCTGGGGGAGCCCCCACCCCCTGCACAGCCTCTAAGAGCTCCCGCCTCCTGGCCCCTGGCCTTGACCTCGGAAGGAGGTGGGTTTTCACCAACATCATTTACTTATTTACTAAGCGCCGCTGGCCAGGGGAGGGGCTGCGGGCAGCTGGCGGCTGGCCCCACCCCCTGGTGGAACTCCCGGTCCAGGGGGCAATTTGCATATTAGCCTTTTATTATAGAAGAGGATTCTTTAGAAATTGTCATCGGAGGTTATGTATTTTTTTTAAATTGGTTTTAGAGAGAGAGGAAAGGAGAGAAAATAGGTTAATGCAAGAGAAACGTCATCCATTGCCTCTCATACAGACCCCACCCAGAGATGGAACCTTAATTGTTGGGTGTATGGACGATGCTCCAACCCACTGAGCCACATAGCCAGGGCCACAAATGTCTTTATTTATTTATTTGTTTTTACTTTTAAAAAATGTTTTTATTTTTAGAGAGACAGGAAGGGAGAGGAATAGAGAAACAGAAATATCAATGATAGAGAAACATCATCCATTGGCTGCCTCCTGCACCCACCCCCCACTGGGGATCAAGCCCCAAACCTGCGCATGTGCCCTGAGCAGGAATCACACCAGTGGCCTCTTGGTTCCTGGGTCAGAGCTCCACCCCTGAGCCACACCAGCTGGGCCACCAGCATCTGTTCTGCAGGTGACTCCGTGTTCTGGGCTGGACACAGCGAGTGTGAACTGGGAGCCACCTGTGTGCAGGTGCATGGCACTTCCTATACCCCCCCCCTCCGTCATGTGTGAGCTAAGCGTGTGGTTTTACAGGAGAGAAAACGGGGGTTCCATAGTTTGCCGGAGGTCAGTGTGGTGCCGGTGGTCTGCCCCACTTCCAGCTTTGACAGAAGCGAGCGGGGGGGGGGGGGTGGTGAGGGGTGAATCCTGGATCACTGGGGAGCCCAGCACCCTCTGTGGCCCCAGGACCGGTCTGATATTTGCCCCTCTTCTCATGTCCCATGGGAAGTAGGTCATTAACACCATTAACACATACTTGTCAGATGGGTTACCCCTCTGCTGGGGTTAACCTGGGGCCACCCCCCCTTCTCCCCGGTGAAGTGCTGCCCTCCCCCTCAAACCCCCCGTGGGGACCGGCAGTCCTCCAGGCTAATCCAGGCTAAACTGGTTTTTCTAGAAGGAGCTGCTCTTCCACTTTGTACCTCACTTCCTGTCCACCTGGCACCGGGCCCTGCAGCCTGCAGGCACCCGCCCCCCACAGAGGCAGCCCCGTCTCCCCACTGCGCCCTGGTGCCCCCGGGCAGGTCTCGGCCTTCCTTTTCTTATCTGTAAAGTGGGGAGAATAATGACAGCCATTGTGCCTTCGCAAGAGTCTACACAAAAAACGCTTTGAACCCAGTCAAACCCGGTCAAACGGTACTTGATCCCGACCCTGGTTTAGACTGCTGCCGCCCACAGTATAACCCTTCCCGTCCCGTGTGTGGTTGGGGGCTGGGGAGGCTTCTGGCTGGGGAAGGGGGTCTGGACCTGCCATCGGGCAGCTGGGTGATTTGGGACAAATTATTTATCGGGGGAAAAAAAGGGGAAAGCAAGAGCATCGCATGAGGCTGAGCTGAGCATGAATGAGGTGACGCAGGTGACACAGTGGCCACGAGACCTGCCCGCAGTGGTGGTCAGCACGGATGGTCATCATCAGCCAGCCCGACGGTGCCCCACCCCATCCTCTCGGCTGTGTCCTTCCCAGGAAGGCGTGTCTGCACCCTGGGATCCCCCTCTGCTAAGCAGCTTTGTCTGGGGGAAGGGCCAGAGCTGAGCTGAGGGGCCCCCCCGATGGCTGATGAAAGTCGTCCTGGCTGGATCGGCAGGGAGGGGCCTTGCAGAGCCCGGGGTGGGCGTCCTGGGTTCAGGGACCCCCTTCTCGCTCGTGCTCCAACTCCAAATGGCATCAGAGCCAGTCGGGGCAGGGGATAAAATTAAACCCTCCATCATGACCAAGTGGTTTTAAAAACACACACGTCAGAGGCTCCTTCCCACGGCCGCCGCCTCTGGAGCAACGGGAGGACAGAGAGCATCTGGGCCCTGAGCCCTGAGTGCCTGCACCCCCTCCCTCCCGCCCAGCCCCGCCTCCACCCACTCCCCGGGGCTGAGGGTACTTCTCCCGAGACTTCCCTTCTTGCCCAAGAACCAGCAGACCTGGACAGTGCCCCTCGATGCCTCTTAAAGAGACAGCTGCCCTAGAAGGGGTGCGGGGAGGGGGACCCTCCTGCACTGGGGGCTCAGAGCTCCCCGGCCCGGGTTTGAATCCAGACTTGGCCAGCTCTGTGCCCGCCAACAAGCGGCCTGGCAATGGAGGATGTGCTGGTGCAGAGAATTCAAACAATGCAACTGACTCCGAGTCTGGCTCCCATTTCTCTGTCTCCATGCACCAGCAACGCTAACCCGGGACTGCCCTCGACCTTTGACCTCCCCGCAGGCTGGGGCCTCGCTGGAGGGGCCGGGGATGCAGGTGGGCAGTGGCTGTGGGGGGACTGATGCCCACCCCGCAAAGGCCTCGGGGCCGGGCTCTGGAGCCCCTGTGCCCCTCCCCAGCCTCACCTGCCGCCCCGGTTTCTCCATGGCCGCCCAGGTACAGCAGGTGGCGAGCTGCTGGCACCTGGCGCCGCAGAGCTGGGAGGGCGGGGAGGTGGGGAGGTGGGGGGGAGGGGGGAGGTGTATCTTGGCTGGGGACCGAGGACGGGAGAGGAAACAATCGGTGGTAAAAATAGGCCTTTGTGTGCTGCGGGCACATCCTCAGGAGCCGGAGACAGAAAAACAGCCGCCGCCACAGCCCAGGAGAGCAGAGGGCGGAGCTGGGCGTGGGGAAGGGCCTGGCTGAGGGGGCCGGACAGCGCCCCCACCCCCGCGGGCCAGCCTCCCCTCTGCTGTTCCCACAGATCTCGCCACCCCTTGGGCCACCCCTGGCCCGGCCTCTGGTGCAGGTCCCTGGCGCCCTCAGAAACATGCTGCCCCCCAGCCTGGGGGAGCTGGCTGCCCCTGCCCACCCCCACCCCCACTCTGTTCCCGCTGGTTGCGCCTTTGGGAACTTGTCTTGGGGTGGACCAGCACCCAGGGGAGGCAGTGCGTGGACGTTTCTCTGCCTGATCACCCACACCGCCCCCCTCCCTTCATCTGGAGTTGCCGAGGCCGCACCCCGGAGGGACAGCCTGGACTCCACCCCTTCAGGTTGCTATGCCGCACCCCCAATCTCCCAGCTCCGTGCCTGCTTCAGAGGTGAGCCCTGAGCCATCGGGCTGGCCCTGGGGACCTCTGCAGACTTCCAGAGAGCCCACCCCGCTGGGGCACCACCCTGCTCCAAGAGAGGCACCCAGCCGGTCTGAATGAGGGCCTACTGTGCACACACTGGGAGGCAGTGGCCCTGTGGTGGCGGAGGCTGTGAGCCCCCGGCCCTGGAAGGTCCCTGATCCTCACTGAGATCGGTGGCAGAGCGGGCCCCGGTGGTCTGCCCCACTTCCAGCTTGGACAGAAGGGAGCAGGTGGGGGTGAGGGGTGAACCCTGGAAATAGGCGAGGATGGTGCCAGGCTGTGCGGGGAGGGAGAAGCCCTGCAGGACAGGGCAGGAGCAGCAGCCCCAGCCCGCCTGCAGGGCTGCGGTGGCCGGAAGTCCCCAAGGAGCGCCCCTGCCTGTGGCCCCCTCTCCCTGCCCCGGCCTGGCACATGCGGTCCGGCCAGGGGCACAGGCCTGTGGCCCACCAGGGCCCCGGCTCCTCCCCACAGTCAGACCGAGGAAAGCTGGGAACTGCTTCAGAAGAAGGAAACAGAGCGTTTTGGGGGATGGGTCGGGGCGAGCCCAGGATTCGGGCAGTTACCACCTGCCTGCAGGTTCTGAAGGGGCCGGGGGGTGGTGGTGAGGGGGGCCACTGCCAGCCTCGCTCAGGCCTGCTCCTGCCCCCCTCTGGGCTGTGATCTCTTCAGGGGAGGGCAGGGGCGTGTCCTGGTACCTTGCCCTCCGCTGAGGTGCAGGGGGGAGGGAGGAGTCCTGTTTGTGCCGGAGCCTGAGAAGCTTAGGGGACTAAGCTCTTAGAGGTCATTAGGCGGAAGGGGTGCCGGGCCATGTGGGTGCGGGGGTTAGATGGGGCATCGCAGAGAGCACAGACTGGGCGAGGGTCAGGGTCAGGGCCCTAGAACCCACTCTGCCACTGACCTGGGCACCTCCCTGTGCCTGAGCCTCAGTTTCCCTGTGGTCGGGGGGTGGTCATTGGTGCTGCTCCCGGGTGCTCCCAGCTCTGCTTCTGGCCCGCCTTTTCCAGCTACGTGTGGCCCTGACCTGTCGGCGGGACGGTAGTCGTTGTCATCACCAACCAGCTCACTGATGGGCCGCAGCATAGCTGGAGCTGTTCAGGCAGTGCGAGGTCTCTTTATTTTTTATTTTTTTGTAATATATTTTATTGATTTTTTACAGAGAGGAAGGGAGAGGGATAGAAAGTCAGAAACATCAATGAGAGAGAGACATCGATCAGCCGCCTCCTGCACGCCCCACAGTGGAGATGTGCCCGCAAGCAAGGTACATGCCCCCGACCAGAATCGAACCTGGGACCTTTCAGTCCGCAAGCCGACGCTCTATCCACTGAGCCAAACCGGTCTCTGCGAGGTCTCTTTAAATCAGGAGTCAGACGCCTGACGGTAGCTTCGGGGGCCTTCTATTCCGGGGAGACCTTCTGTTCGGGGGAGGCCTTATTATCGAGGAGGTCTTATTTTCGAGGGGATGCCTTATACGGCAGCGAGAGGCAAAACTGGAAGTAGGTCTTATTTTGGGGGGGATGTCTTGCTTTCAGGGAGACAGGGTAGTTCTGGGGGCTGGAAGTCCAAGATCAGGTGATGCCGGCACGGACAGGTTCCGGGAGGGCCCTTTTCCAGGTGGCAGACTGCCCGCTTCCCACGTGTTCTCACCTGGTGGAGGGGCCAGGGGGCTCTGCAGGGTGTCTCTCAGGAGAGCACCCACCCCACCCGTGAGGGCTCCACCTTCATGACCTAATCACCCCCAACGCTCGCCTCCGGGTACCATTACTTGGGGGCCGGGATTTCGCGTAGGAAGTTTTGGGGGGGACACGCTATTCAGACCCCAGCACCCCCAGAAGGTCTCACGAACCACCCTGCTTTGCTTTCATCCTCTGACACGCTCTTGCCTATCTCTTCCCGATTCTCTTCTTTCTCCCAAACAACCTTCCTGGTGAATTTCTGCCTTCCCTTGTTTATCTCGTGTGCCTGTCATTAGAACAGCGGTT
>PVJN01048249.1:0-15676 GCA_004026805.1 Lasiurus borealis
GCAGAGAGAACGGATACCACGGAAGGAGGTGCCGGTGGATCAGGCAGGGATGGAAGGGGAGCAGAGAGAATGGATACCATGGAAGGAGGTGCCGGAATTTCAAAGCGAACTTCTGGGAGGAAAGAAGAGCCATTGAGGGCGGTGCTGAAGACCACTCTCCTGGCTGAAGCTCGGAGCTGGCTCAGATGTCCTGCCTTCTGGGACCAGAGAAGCCGGGACTGGCCAGCAGAGCTGGACCCTCCGAGGCTGCCCCTGAGAGAGCCCCGCAGAGCAGACTGGAGACCATCTGAGAGTGACTTTGGCTACCTTTGTGCTTTCTTTTTCTCTTTTCAAGTGTTTTATTTTGTAATAGTTGACATATGCAGAGGCAGATATGACACGTTTGTGTGTATTGTGAAACACAAGTATTTGAGAAACCTCACCTCCCCACCCAATACTTCCCTTTGTGGTTTCTTTGCCAGTAAAAAGAGTTCACTTATCCAGCCAGTGTGGCTCAGTGGTTGGGCATCAACCCATGAATCAGGAGATCACAGTTCAATTCCCCGTTAGGGCACATGCCCTGGTTGCAGGATCGATCCCCAGTGGGGGATGTGTAAGAGGCAACTAATCAGTGATTCTCTCTCATCATTGGTGTTTCTATCCCTCTCTTCCTCTCCTTCCCCTCTCTGAAGTTCATTTTATTTTAAGATTTTTTTAAAACAAATTAGTTGTATTTATTTGCTTTTCAATAAATTTAGGTCCTTGAGGGGTACAGCATTACATAGATTCTGTGTCCAGTGGCCCTTTAGAGGGAAAGTTGCTTCAGAATTTAGCATGAACCATACATGCCACTGTCTCCAAGAGTACGAGTTACCTTTCCCCAGATTACTCTGGTTTGGTTTGGTTTGGTTTGGTTTGGTTTGGTTTGGTTTGGTTTGCCACCAGGAGTCACTGCATTGTTCTTTGCTTTGTCCACATAAGCACATATCTTGTCTTGATAAAATTCCGTTTCATCTCAAGCATAAGCACCTTCAATTTTAAGAAGAACCCACTTATAGCTGGCAAAATGGCCCTGGACCACAGCGCCCAGACATTTTTATTGTTCTAGAAGACCTGTTCTCAGCAGGCCCCCCGAAGTCCACAGCAGGAGTTCCACTACTAGTGAGATTTTTAATTATTAGAAATAAAACCTAGGAGGGGAGGTGACATCGTCAGGTTGAAAGCAGGACACTCCAGAAGGAACTCGCTGGGAATTAGATGTTGTGTTTACCTCCTCTGCCCACTGGCTGTGGTCTGTCTCCCTCCCATTGGCTGACACACATCACACACCATGTTTACTTCTGTGTGCTTATGTTTGTCGGGCTGAGCTAATGTGAAAGATAAAATGAACAAAACTAAGTCAAGAAAGTTTAGGTGAGTATCCTTACGAGCCTAGGGATGAGGGACTTAAAACGTAACACAACCATGTAATTTTACTACATAATATTAAAATTGATAAGTGGTCAATTCTGTTACAATGCAATGTATGAATTCCTAGAAATCACCAGACTCTGTAAAATCATGCAGTAAAAACCACAGGGCTTATGTGGGGTGTCATAACACTAAAACACTAGAGGTGACAAAAAAAGATCAAGTAAATAAAAACAGGAACCTAATAAAACAGCAGTTTTGCACATGCTAAGTGGCTAAGAAGTGTATAAATACCACAGTAAAAATAGAACTTTACCTTGGAAAAGAGATAAGCTTTGCTTATGGAAGTAGGTGCTGGAAGGTTCCAGCTGTGGCTTACCATGGAAGGTTCTGACCTCTGTGACAGACAGTCGATGGTATGGTTAAGAACACACGCGGTGACCTCTAGGCTGGAGCATGTGTGCATTTTGTGTATTCCCAGGTGGCTCATTTCAGCTGGGCATTTTCTAGTGTTTCTCTCATGCATAAGTAAACGCAAATTCAGGTTATGCTCAAATTACTTCCTTAATGTATTCAATGCATTGGGACAAATTTGCATTTTCGAAATAAGAGTCTAAGCAAAACCGACAGTTAAAAAAACCACTCGGAATAAATTGTACTACCTAATACTAAGTGCTGGGCACCAAGCTGTAAATTCATGTGACTTCTCTCTCAACAACCCCAGGCGTTAGGGATAATTGTTAGCCACATTTTATAGATGAGAAAGCTCTGGCTCAGAGAGGAAACACTTGCCCAAATTGCCAGGCTAGGACATGGTAACTCTTAATAACTATTCTTCCTGAACAAATTAAAAGTAACCAGCCGAAACCGGTTTGGCTTAGTGGATAGAGCGTCGGTCTGCTGACTGAAAGGTCCCAGGTTCGATTTTGGTCAAGGGCATGTACCCTGGTTGCAGGCACATCCCCAGTAGGGAGCGTGCTAATTCTCTATTCCTCTCCCTTCCTCTCTGTAAAAAAATCAGAAAATATATTTAAAAAAAATAAAAGTAACAAAGTGTGGCAAATATATAAGAAAGAGCAAATACCCATAATATATGAACATATTTTTCAAATCAATAAATAAAGACAATTCAATTTAAAAAATGGCCAAAGGTTTGGATCAGGCAATTTACAAAGGAGGACATACAAAGGCCAATAAAATTGGTAGGAAAGATAGTCAGCCTCATTGGTACTTACTCATACAAATCAAAACAATTAGATGTCCTCTCCCCCACTGACTGATGGACAGCGGTACATATGGGAAATGCAGCAGGAGCAGGCATTGCTGTAGCGGTGCCAAGGCACACATACCTGTCCTTTGATTCAGCCCTCTAATGCTAGACATTTATTCAAAAAAATAATCAGATAAGTGGGGAAAGATTTTTGTTCAAAACCCATCCGTCATTACTAAGGGGTTAAATCTAGAGCATCAGTACAATACAAAGCAATGCAGTACTTTGGAACTCTTAAAATGGATGATATAACCAATATCCCTAATGGTTGACAGTGAACGTACTCCATTCTTTAGGGTACCAAAGAGCATCTTCGGTGTGATCCTGTTTCCCAAAACCATTCGCATACATGTTCACGGTGTGTGCGAAAACAAGGCCTGCGTAGGAAAACGTCTGACGGACAGTTTGGAGACAGTGTGCCCCACTTGGGGCTTCAGACTCGTCATTCCTGACCAGAATTAATCTGACCATATGTCAGGTGACCTCATTTTCAGGTAGATGCCGCTAGACTGAGCAGGGCAAAGTGACTTCTGTTACTTCCAGATCACAAGTCCCGTAAAGCGCAGTTGAACTTGGGGTCTCTTTGGTTGACCGGTTTCAGTGCACAGGTGACAGCTGGAGTCTCTAATTTTGGTTACCAGCTTTTAAGGAGTCCAAAACCCAGGTATAGTTTCTTGGGCCTGGCACACTTGATTAGCAATTTAACCCTTCGTTTAAGAAGCAGCTAAAGCCCAGCATGTGTGGCTCAGTGGTTGAGTATCAACCCATGAACGAGGAGGTCTTGGTTTGATTCCTGGTCAGAGCACATAGCTGGGTTGCAGGCTCTATCTCCATTTCGGGGCATGCAGGAGGCAGCTGATCAATGATTCTCTCTCATCATTGATGTTTCTATCCTCCTCTCCCTCTCCCTTCCCCTTTCCAAAATAAAAACCTATAGAAAAAAGAAAAAGAACCTTGGCCAGTTATGCTCAGTGGATAAAGCGTCGGCCTGCAAACTGAAGGGTGTCGTGTTCGATTTCGGTCAAGGCTTGAGGGCTCAATCCCCTATAGGGGATGTGCAGAAGGCAGCTGATCATTGATTTTTTTCTCTTCATTAATGTTTCCATCTCTCCCTCTCCCTTCCTTTCTGAAATCAATAAAAATATATTTTTTAAAAAGGAAAGGAACAAAAAGAAGCAGCTGAAATCAGGAATGTGGCTGGGGCGTGGGGGGGGCGGGTAGCTGCCAGGGAGGGCGCACCCAGCCTCAAGCCCTGGGGGCCGCAGCTCATTAGACAGGAACAGGAACTTCATTTTCAAAGCTCCATAAAGCCCGCGCCTCCTCCCAGGCCGGCCTTTTCCAGGTTTCACGGCTCCCCGTGGAAATGACAGCCTGTGTCATCGGAGCAGGGAACAGCAAGGAGACACGAGGGTGCTCCCACGGGGCGGGGTAGCTCGAGTTCCACAGCAAAGCTAAGCTCGGGGTGGGCCTCCTGCGCCTCGTTTCTCCCGGCCTCCTTCTGTTTGGCGGGACCCCCCCCCCCTTCTTTCCCTGCAAACCAGGAGGGGGTCCCAGGGAGGCCTGTGCACCGGCAGGAGCAGGGGCTCAAGAGCTGCTTCTGTTATCCTTCCTGCAGATGCCGGGTCTTACCGGGCCCTCGGCGCCAATAAGCCCAGTGCCCATCTGCCGGGCTGGAGACAACCACTGGAGCTTGTCCGTGTGGGTTGAAAGGATTTATTTCTTTTAATTTAAGTATCCATCTGCCTACGCGTTCGTCCCCTGCCTGTGAGCCGAGCTTTGGGACCTCGCGAGTTGCTCCGTGTCTTCCCAGAGGCTTTGGAGAGCACTCGGGATGAAGTCAGCGGAGCCAAGTGCCTGGTGTGGGTGCTCCAGGAGCACCTCCAGGAGGGGCCTTTGCGAAGGTCTGACCCCCACCAAGCACTTCGCATAAATTATCTCACTAATCCTCGCAACCAGCCAAGTGAGGACCCTTTTCCCCCAGCAAATATTTATTGAACACCTACTATGTGCTAGATACTATCTTAGGCACTGGGAACACTGAAGTTTGGGATTGCTACACATGTTTTGATGAACACGTGTTATGTCTTTCTGTTGGTAATTCATGATATTTGTAACTTATTTGTGTATGGAGCAGAGTTGGGTGTTTGTTTTTTGTTTTTTGTTTTTTCTGTTTAGTTCACTTCTAACTATCCATGTCACCAGTGGCATGATATATTCACCCAGTGAAATGCTTTACAGCAGTGAAAATGAAAAATCTATAACTACATGTAATAATATGGATGAATCTACAGATATAATGTTGAGAGCAAGAGGCCATCCTGTATGACCCATTTACATAAAGTGCAGAAATAGAGAAAACTAATCTAAGCTGTTAAATAAGTCAGGGTATTATTCTTAAGATGAGTATTCTTTTTCTTTTTTTCTAAATATATTTTTATTGATTTCAGAGAGGAAGGGAGAAGGAGAGAGAGAAACATCAATGATGAGAATCACTGACTGGCTGCCTCCTGCACGCCCCCTACTGGGGGGTTGAGCCCACAACCCAGGCATCTGCCCTTGCCTGGGATTGAACCTAGGATCTTTCAGTCTGCAGGCTAAGGCTCTGTCCACTGAGCCACACCGGCTAGGACAAGGTGAGTGTTCTTAAGGTGGCCTTCTGTGCTGAGGGAATCAAGAGAAGTGACTTGCCCACGTTCACACAGCGATTGGGTGCCACCTTGAGACCCAACAGGTGCCGGAGCCTGTGCCCATCTACCAGGCCTCTGGCTCCTTTTGCTTTTTGCCCTCCTCAGGGTTCCATGGATTAAAGCAAGAGTCCTAGTCCTGGAGGTGGCCTCGCCCATCAGCCAGGGAGTGATGTTCGTTTGGCACAGAGCAGGCTTCTGTGTCAGTTCCCCAGACCCAGCGTTTTATGGGGATTCCAGAAAGCTCAACAAATTACTAGGTTTCTCTTCATCATTTTCTTAAAGCTTTTGATGATCTTGGGTATTGTACTCGGAATGTGTCAGCACCAAATTGCGTTGTGTTTACATTTTGTGCTGAGTGTGAGGACGTTTCTTAGTTTAATCACGAATGAAGGAAGTGAAATTGGTTGGTACAGGTGGCAGCATGTGTGGCGGTCTGTCTCTCCCTCCCACAACAGGCCGAGTGGAGGCAGAGCGGTTGGAGGTGTTGGTAAATAACCAGCATGCAGCCTTTAATCTTGTTAGATGCTGCTTTGCCAGCAGTTTGAATTCACTGGACACTTAAAGCGCTCAGCTGCTAAGTTCCTGCTGCCCAATTGGAACCGCCGATAGCATTTTGCTTGCCTATCATGAGACTTTTCACGGTCCAGGCTCAGCTACCGCCCGGTTCTGTCCGAGTCCCGGGCAGGACTGCTGATGGAGGTGGGAAATAAGGGAAGTGGTGTTTGGGGGTTTTGTTTGTTTCTGTTTTGGTGACCAAATCACAGCATCCTGTGGCCTTGAGGGTGTGGAGAGGGGGTACCACGATTCAGGAACAAGCAGTAACTCTTTGGGAATGTATTGGCGAGGATGGGGGTGGGGGTGCAATATGTGGACAGTAGGGAATTGTAGATCTAAAAAGTACCTGGGACAGCCCTAACCGGTTTGGCTCAGTGGATAGAGCGTCGGCC
Organism: Lasiurus borealis; assembly: GCA_004026805.1. NCBI lineage: Eukaryota > Metazoa > Chordata > Mammalia > Chiroptera > Vespertilionidae > Lasiurus > Lasiurus borealis. The sequence continues at coordinate 6,294 of PVJN01048249.1, forward strand.
TGCGGACACAAGGGTCCCAGGTTCGATTCCAATCAAGGGCATGTACATTGGTTGTGGGCACATCCCCAGTGGAGGGCAAGGGGGTGCAGGAGGCTTCGGATGTTCCTAAATCTCTCTCCCTCTCTGTGAAAAGCAATAAAGTATATTTTAAAAAATAAAAAGTACCTGGGACAAAGCTGAGGCTCTAGACTCCTAACAGGGGCCAGCCTCTGAGGAGGCAGGAAGGCGCCATGAGGAGTCGTGGGTTAGGCTGGGTAAACTTGCGGAAGGATGACCGGGGAGAGGCCCTATAGCAGACTTGCAGCTTCTGGGCCAGGAATTCAGTGGTCCCAGGGACTGGAGCGTGAGCTAGGGGGAGCATGGTCTCCAGGGGGACACATCCTATTGGGCCCATAGACTCCCTCCCCAGGGTGGGGAGGAGGGGGTTGAGGCATGGCCAGAGAGGGCCAGAGCGGGCCTCTAAAGCATGGAGTGCAAGGCCAGGTTGCTCCCCCTGACCGCCGGCAGTGAGTGCGCTGGTGCAGAACCCGCCGTCTCCTGATGAGCTCTGTGACTCAGGCCAAGTAATTTCCCTGTTCTGGACTTTATGGGTGGTTTTTCACCCATCCACCCCTAAAGACTCATGGCAGGGGGCCCTTCAGCTTCCTTGTCCCTGAGGTTCTTGGGGTGCCAGTAGTGCCTAGGGCTCTGCCCACCTTGGAGAGAAAGCCCAGAGCCTGCCTGGTCTGCAGCCAACTCTCCCTCATGCCAGCAGAGCTAAGTTCTGAGCTCCAAAGCCTTAGGACAGTGACTACCCACCTTCTGCACCAGGGTCCCCAGCTCTCAAATGGAACCAGCAATGCCCTCCAACAATAACCCTCCCCCAGCACAGAGGGAGGGGGTCCTGATAGGCCGGGTACAGTCAGGAAGGAGGGAAGAAAGGGCCTGGAGGCGGGGTCAGGAGAGAACATCGAACAGGCGAAGCTGTCCCTCGGTGGCTGTCGTGGCCCAGGTGATACCACGTGAGACAGAGGTGAGGGTTCCTGACCCTTTCTGCTCTGATCTTGGGAATGCCATTGGACTTCCATGCCTGTTTCTTGAGCAAATTTGAAAGTGAATAAATATCTTGAATGTCAATAAAATGGCTCCTTCTTTTTTGGTCACAGAGATGCTGCAGTTTGTCAGCAATCAAGTGGGAGAGTTTCCTGACTTGTTCTCGGACCAGCTGTGTGGCTCCTTCCCCGGCGGCGGCGGAAGTGGCGGTGGCGGTGGCAGCGGAAGCGGTGGCGGCAGCAGCAGCAATGGCGGGGGCGGCGGCGGCGGGGACCCCTCGATGCCGCGCTCCTTCAGCCAGGTCCCATTGCCGTCCTCCTCTCCCTCAGCCACCTCCCCCCAGGCTGCAGCCCCGCAGGTCAAGGTCCCCCCCACCTCGGTTCCTAACCCGCCGAGGGCAACTCCCGTTCTTCAGCCCCGCCCCCAGCCCCAGCCCCAGCCCCAGCCTCAGCTGCAGCAGCAGACGGTAATGATCACCCCGACATTCAGCACTGCTCCCCAGACGAGGATCATCCAGCAGCCGCTGATATACCAGAACGCGGCCACCAGCTTCCAAGGTGATTCAGACGTCGGATGTGGCAGGGACGGTGGTTGAAAAGTTTGGGTGTCAGTTTGCTGATATTTCCGGGGTCGATTGTAAATGGTTCTGTCCTCTCTGGGGATGGCAGACTCTCTAGATTGGGTCCTGTCTCCGTGAGGTTTTGGTGACAGGCAGTCAGACCTGTGGTCCGGCAACAGTTCAGACGCTGCCTCTTCAAATGCCGTCATCGCTGTTGGGCCTGCCAGCTCCACAGGCTGTCCTGGGCACAGAGACGGAGGCTTGAGTGAAATTAGTCTTGAAACTGACCCCGGCCGCAGCCAGACCTGGCACCTGTAGGCTGAGAGCTCTTCCCTCAGCAAACATCTGAGCATCCATGGCAGAGGATGACTTCAGCGCAGGTGCCGAGTCTCAGAGCAGCCGGCCTCCGTGCGCTGCGGGAAGGAGTGATTGCCTTGTTGTGCTGTGTCCCAGCGCCTTTTCGTCAGCTGCCCTCTGCCCTGTGGGGTGCCCGGGGCACTAAGATGGCCCTGACAGCTCCTCAGTGGGCTTCGGGTTTAGGGTGGGGTGGGAACATCCAGCCCCGCCGAGGCACTAGGGGCGAGTTAATTCAATGTTTGACCAAAGGCAGCAGGCTGATTTTTAAGTGGGTAATTTTGGATGGCCCTCCAGTGATGTGATAAGTATCCACATGGCCCTTGGCAGATAAAAGGTTCCCCAGCCCCGGTTTAGGGGACAGGGAGCGGCTGAGATCGTCACCCCAGAGTGCGCTTTCTGCTCAGTCTCTGAACGCCCTGGCTGGGCACAGTCATTCGCTGATTAGCTTCCCTCGCCCCCACCCCCGCACCCACAATAATAAAATAATTGGCACTCGGAAATGGATGCAGCCCTTCTGGGATGTTCTTGTTATGAGAGCAGCTTGTAAATGGCTGTGCACGGCTCCTCAGCAGCAGGTGGGGAGCGGGGATCGTGATGAGGCACTCCATCCTCGGTTATCGCTGCAGCTGCAGTGACACAATGCGCTCCTCGTCCGCGTGACTTTTCTCTCCTCTTCTCCCAAGTCCTTCAGCCTCAAGTCCAAAGCCTAGTGACCTCCTCCCAGGTGCAGCCGGTCACCATCCAGCAGCAGGTGCAGACCGTGCAGGCCCAGCGGGTGCTCACGCAGACGGCCAATGGCACGCTGCAGACCCTCGCCCCAGCCACGGTGCAGACCGTGGCCGCGCCCCAGGTGCAGCAGGTCCCGGTAGGTGGCTGAGCGGCTTCAGGGAGGCACTGCTGGGGCTGTGGGCTGGTCTCTGGTTGAAATGTGGTCTACATGCCTAGAAGGACCATCGAGTGTGAGGAGCAGCTCAGAGGGTGGGTGGGGGTGCCTGGGCCCTGTAAGGTACCAGTGAGCTTGGGAGAGACCTGGCTGAGATGCCATCTGAGGATGTACACTGGCACTCAGAGCCAGTAAATGCAGATGTGTTATTTATACAGATAATGGGCATAAAACTGGGAAGAAAATGTGCTAAAATGTTAAGTCACATGTCATAGTGGCACTGTATTTTCTTGCTAGCAGAGTAATTTATCTTTAAAAAATGTTTTTGGTTTATCCTGGCTCTCCTGGGTGTGTCCCAAACCAGACCTCTCCCGCACCCCCTCACCGAGCTGTGCCCGCCCTTCCCCTGCGAGGCCCCTGGCACTGCTCTCCTCTAAGCCTTTCGACCTTGGCACTCAGGACTCTCTTTCTCCTCCTCAACCTAGTAATCAAGCTGTATTCTCGTTTCCGGAAAATTTTATTTTCTCTTTCTCTCCTGCGGGATCTGTGCAATTAGAAGCTGATGCAAAATAGGGAAGTAAGGCACCTCCTCTTTCTTGTTTCCTTGTCCATCCAGGTCCTGGTGCAGCCTCAGATCATCAAGACAGATTCCCTGGTTCTGACCACACTGAAGACAGATGGCAGCCCTGTCATGGCCACAGTCCAGAACCCAGCCCTCACCGCCCTCACCGCCCCCATCCAGACAGCCGCCCTGCAAGTACCAGTAAGAGCCACCTCCACACCCGCACCCCTCTCGCCCCGCCCTCCCCCTGCCGCCTCTTTTCGGGGAGGTTACCAAGCCTCGGTGTGAGCGGGTGCAGGAGCTTCATGACGTGTGCCAGTCACTTGGCAGAAGTCACCTTCTTAGTTGCTCAGGAACAGTCCGCTCAAGACCGTTCGCCTCTCGGGTCCTGCTGAGGGGGGTTTGGCTTCTAAAGAATCCCAGACCCACTAGGCAGGGAGGGCGAGAAGGTGAGGGGCATGGAAGGCATCTGTCCTTCAACTGTAGGGTTTCAGCCACTTTGAGCATCTTAGCAAGACAGTCTGACAGAGTAAAAGGTGGTCAGAATTTGAAAGCAAACTTTTATTTAAAAGCCGAGAACTAGAAGCAACCCAAATGTCCATCCAAAAAGAACTATTGATACACGAGTTCATGACTGAACCTCAGATGCCTGTCAAGAAAGAGCTCGTGCTAATGACTCCGCTTCCGTGAAGTTCAGGAAGAGCAAAACCCAGCTGTGGGGGAGAACACACAGGAGGAAGGGGCAGGCGTTCCTGGGAAGAGGCACGAGGGAACTTTTAGGGGTAGAAACTCTGTTTTGATCTGGATTATCTTAGTTACACCCGTTGTATACATACATGACAATTGAAGCTGTACACTTAAAACGTGTATTTCTTATTATGTGCAAGTTATTTCTCGGTAACTAATGAAATTGAGCAGATTTTTATTTGTGCATTGGTCATTTGGATATTTGAGACCATTTCTTGGACAAAATAAAACTAAAATTAATAAAAATAGAAACAGAAAGCAGATGTGAGGGTGTAGGTAGGGGGAGCCCCTATGGTTGGCCTATTTATTTAATAAATTGGCTCTGATGAGCGTGTCAGTCCTACCCTTGAGCTTTTTGATAGCCAAATTGTATAAGGAAAAGCAGTAAGTTGCTTAATTGTCATGGGACGGGGACATGTGTCATACACTAGGAGACAGTGTCCCCGGGGCCAGAGCCATGTGGTGCTGTATGTGAGCGCAGCTCAGGGATGGTTAATGGTTTGACAGCAAAGCAGAAATCATATGACTTGTTCCTGGACCCCCTAGATCCAAGGATAAGACAAATTTATCCACTTCAGTCCTATCGAAGTGTTATTTGCGGACATTGATTCTGAAAGAGGCGCAGTGACTGAGCACCGGGCTCCTCAGGCTGCGTGGGGCCTGACCCCCAGGACCGGTCCTGGGCCACGGAAAGCATTGCCGGGCGATGGCTCAGGGGCGAGCTACAGGTTTGTCCTGTGAGGTTGCTTAACCCAGACTAACCGAGGGCTAAATCTGCCCGTGTCTGTGCCTATTCCAGACCCTGGTGGGCAGCAGTGGGACCATTCTGACCACAATGCCTGTGATGATGGGGCAAGAGAAGATGCCCATTAAGCAGGTCCCCGGGGGAGTCAAGCAGCTTGAACCCCCCAAAGAAGGAGAAAGACGGACCACACACAACATCATTGAGAAGCGGTACCGCTCCTCCATCAACGACAAAATCATTGAGTTGAAGGACCTGGTCATGGGGACAGATGCCAAGGTAGGTGCCAGGCAAAATGGTGTTTCGTGCCCTGCCATCTCCCCCTACACGTCTCTGCCTCGAAAATGTAGGAATTTCCAGGCCCGGGGTGAGTGAATGCAAATGAGGTGCTTTTTCATGAAAACCTTTAGGGTTTTTCGAGATGACAGCCGAGCTTCTCAGTTGGGAAGCCGGTATCTGACCTCGGCCCCTCCCGCTCAGAGCCGTGCGGTCACTCCGCCAGCTCGGGGTCTCTGCCCCCCTCGAGGTGCAGCCTGCACTATGCCCCTGTTCCACCCGTCCCCTTGCCAGATGCACAAGTCTGGCGTTCTGAGGAAGGCCATCGACTACATCAAGTACCTGCAGCAGGTCAACCACAAACTGCGCCAGGAGAACATGGTGCTGAAGCTGGCGAGCCAGAAGAACAGTGAGTGCTGGTGGGGAGCACGGCGGTCAGGCCGGGGACAGAGCCTGTGCCGGCACGAGGGCGGGCCCGCGGGTGCGGAAGAGGCGCCTCCGGGGGTGGAGCAGGAGCAGGGCCTTCGCCCCTCATCCAGCCCAGCCCAGCCCCTGCCCCAGCCCAGGTGGGACTCCGGAGAGACGGCCCGTTTGCCAGGTAGGAACCTTTCTTTGCAGAGCTCCTAAAGGGCATCGACCTGGGCAGCCTCGTGGACAGCGACGTGGACCTGAAGATGGACGACTTCAATCAGAACGTGCTTCTGATGTCTCCTCCGGCCTCCGACTCGGGCTCCCAGGCCGGCTTCTCCCCCTACTCCATCGACTCGGAGCCCGGAAGCCCTCTGTTAGACGAGGCAAAGGTACGAGCTTTTGAGATCTTCAACCTCTGGATCGCTCTCCTCTCTCCAGAGCTAATAGTAGGTACAGAGTGGGGGTGCAGACAGGTACCTGGGCTGGGAAGGAGCAGGAATTCTGTGATTATTAGGCAGGTTTTGGAGAATAAAAAAGAGAAAACTGGCACACGGGGAGGGGAAGGGGACGACACCGGCGGGGTGTTTAAGTGGTTCGGTGTAGTCTGCTGAACTACAACGGTTCTTTGCTGAAATGGCTCATCTGAGAGGAATGAGGGCCGGATCCAGAGCGGAAACAGCAGCTGGCACGCGGGCGCGAGGCATTGCTAGAGGCGCCTCATTACTTCCGCTGCCGGAATGGGCCTGGCAAGACCACTTTGTGCGGCTCGTCAGCTGGTGCGGGATGCGGTGCCTCCGGGCCCTCTTCCGGAAATGATTGCAGTTGTTGCAATCTAACAAATAGCTTCAACCCGGGGCCTGTGATCTAACAGATAGCTTCAGACCGGGGCCTGTGATCTAACAAATAGCTTCAGACCGGGGCCTGTGATCTAACAGATAGCTTCAGACCGGGGCCTGTGAGAGACCGAGCCAGCCCGGCAGCTGCTGGTTCGTGGGGTTGGTTAAAGGAGGCTCAGCCTGGTGGCCTTCCTGGGACCGTGGCGGCCACTGGGTCTGCGCTGCGCATTGACATTGGCGCTTTCTGACTGAACGCACAGAGTTCCCTTCCCAGGTGTGTTCAGACTTTTCATGGTGTCACTTCCTTCACTTTATTAAGGAAGCTCTGTTTTTTAAGTGTTTTATAAATGTGAACCTGTTTGATAACAAAAGGCCGTATGATGTACATGTGGAATTAGGTATCTCAACATCCTAAGAAATTTTCAGGTGATTTAAAATACTGAAATGAGTGGCATGGGACACGCGCATTGGGAGTTGAGAGATTCGAGCCCAGCCTCCTTCCCTTCCTCCCTCTCTGGGGACGGCCAGGTGGCAAGGCCTCTGCCTCCAGTCCTCCCTCTGTAAAGTGGGAGGGAAAAGGCAACATTGTGGCTTTAAAATGGCCAGCTCCCGTACAGAGATCCATGCTGAGCTCCTGTATAGAGATCCATGCTGACGTATGACCTTTACCCCATCTATTGCAGTGTAAAGTATGTGATAAAGCACACCTGTTTCACAGTGTTGTACAGTATTCCCAGATATATACACTCATGTCACCATAATGAAATGCAGAACAGTCTCATCACCCGCCAAGCTCTTTGTCCACCGGTGCAGGCAGTTCACACCCTCCTGCTCGGGCCACTGCTCCGGGCTCTGTCATTCGATTAGTCTTGCCTGCTGGGGACCCGCACAGAAACCACGTGCGGTGCTCAGTGAGAGGCTCGTTTTGAAAAGCACAGCTCGTCTGCCTCTGCCTTTCGGACACGCTGTCTCGCAGGTGGCAAGAGGGCGAGTGCCGCAGGGCTGGAGGCGCTTCCTCCCGGCCGCCCTCCTGTCTGAATGTCAGTCTCACAGCCTGATTGTGACCCACACGGAAGGAGAATGCTGAGACCCACCCGTGCTGTGAGCACTCGTTCACGCTCACCTCGGCCCTGTGTTGAAGGTCAAAGATGAGCCGGACTCTCCTCCCATGGCGCTGGGCATGGTGGACCGCTCCCGGATCCTGCTGTGCTTCCTCACCTTCCTGTGCCTGTCCTTCAACCCGCTGACCGCCCTGCTGCGCTGGGGCGGCGCCCGCGATTCGGACCAGCACCCGTCCTCGGGCTCTGGCCGCAGCGTGCTGTCGCTGGAGTCAGGTGGGTGGACAACCCTTGTGCCACCGAATGAGTGGGCTGTCGTGGAGGAGAGGGCATGTGGGCAGCCTGCTCACAGGTCCCAGAGGGCTTGGCAGTGACCCTGGCCTGCTTGCTTCTGGGAGGGGCTGGCATAAGTCGCAATTTGCAAGTAACAGCAAACCTGAGTTCAGTCAGAAAGAGCAAAATAACCTGGCCACCCACACTGCTCTCATTCCCCGGGGATGGGATGGGGGACCAGAGAGGGGGGGCGAGGCCTGTTAGAAACATTTTTTTATTGATTTCAGATAGGAAGGGAGAGAGAGAAACATCAGTGATGGGAGAGAATCATCGATCAGCTGCCTCTGCACGCCCCCTCCTCAACTCGGGCATGTGTAGGAAATAAAGCATGACCTCTGGTTCATAGGTCAATGTTCAACCATGGGGCCACACTGGCCGGACTGGGGAGGCGAGCTGTGTGGGAGACATGAATGAGGATGTGGTGCTTTTGCCTCAGTCATGACACCAGTGGCCTCACCCCCTTGACTTACTCATCTCCATAGTGACAGGTTCCGGGTCCTGTTTAGGCTCTAGAATTGCCTCGTATCTTCCTGTGTGGGGAGTGTCGCTGTCCTCAGCCCTGAGCCGCTGCTCATTGGAGCGGTTTGTCAGCGGCCCAGACAAGGCCAGGGCTGCCCCGCGGCCTTCCTCGCAGGCTGACCGGCTGCTCTGTAGGTTCCGGGGGCTGGTTTGACTGGATGATGCCCACGCTCCTCCTGTGGCTGGTCAACGGCGTGATCGTCCTGAGCGTGTTTGTGAAGCTGCTGGTGCACGGGGAGCCGGTGATCCGGCCACACTCGCGCTCCTCCGTCACCTTCTGGAGGCACCGGAAGCAGGCGGACCTGGACCTGGCCAAGGTGAGCCTGCCCTTCACCGCTCCCTCCCCCCGGCTGAGGCTGGGGGTGTCGCTAGGGCACACACAGGGGAGGTCTTGGACTAGTAACTGTCCGGGCGTTATTTCCCAGCTCTGGGGAGAACCAGGAAGGTTTTTAGCAGGGAGATCAGCTGAAAGTTTTGGTTTGAAAACAGCCAGAGTTATAGGTAGGATTGTGGGGGCTCAGCCCTGAGGGAAGAGTTGAACATCCCTGTCTTGGGAAGCCCTGGACCCAGAACACCCTCAGCGGCAGCAGCTGGTCCTGCAGCGAGGCGGGAGGACACAGGGTTCCATGCTCCCTCTGGAAGGGGGAAAGGACCAGAGAGGAGCCTCGTTCCCAAGACGGCAGCCTGCGTCTGCGTGCCGCCAGGAATGAGAGAAGCAGAGCCGGGAAGCAGTTTTCCGTTCAGGACTGTAGACTCTGAGGTTCCAGAGTAGTTCATCCACATCCGGGGTTCTGGTCCAGCAGGCGGAGGGTCGGCTAGGACAGCCAGAATCTGCCTTTCTAACAAGCTCCCAGCGGCTGGTGCTGTGGTCTCCAGGGACCACACTTTGAGAACCTCAGAGATCACACAAGTCTCCTCTAAACCAGGTTATCATCTTAGGTGTAACAGTGCTGTGGGAAACTGGAGATTATTTGCTCAGAGAGAGAGCACAATGCAGTCTCAGTTTAGTAAAAATATCAGTAGCCATTCATTCTATGGGTTAAGATTACAAATGATTTTCTATTTTTA
>PVJN01048250.1:0-15675 GCA_004026805.1 Lasiurus borealis
GTGTGTGTGTGTGTGTGTGAGAGGAGAGAGAGAGAGAGAGAGAGAGAGAGAGAGAGAGAGAGAGAGAGAGAGAGAGAGAGAATTATTTCTCCAAACAAGCTCGCCCTTCCCACCTTTCAGGGCCAGCATGGAAACAATCAGCGGTGGGTCTTTTGGAAAACACACCACCCTCGAGGATAAATGCTCCTGGCTCCTTGGCTGTGTAAAGTGGTTTTAGGTGGAGTAATTTCTTTTTTTTTTCTTTCCCCTCCCTCCCAGGTGGAGTAATTTTTTACTTTGCACAAAGCATCACAGTGGGGGTCTGCTTGTAAATTCACTGCCAAACATCGTTATGGAGATAATTTGCTCCACCAAGTAAGGGCAGTTGAAGTGATAATTTATCAGTTTGTTTTCTGTCAGCTGTAGGTTATTTTTCTGCCATTTGTTGACACCAGCCACAGAGTGCAGATGCTGTGTAAAGTCCATTAGAAATGGAGTTCTAGGGCCACATTACACGGAGACTTCCCCCACCCACCCTGAGCTCACAGCGATTATTTTGGATTTATTTTCGTAGGTTTAAGACGCTCATCTATTTAGAAGATGAATGGTTTATTTAGGATTATCTGGCGGCAGCAGGTTAATTGAGGAGTGAGTCCATCATCTCTAGCCCAGATCACAGGTCTGCTGTCTGACTGTCACTGAGATGGACGCGGCGATGCTCAAGGAAGTTAAGCCTTGTTAACTGTAGGCCTGTTGGTGGATTTGTTCCCCTTCCCCACTAAGCAGTATCTACTAGTTTCTTCTCTCTTGATTATAGACACTTTTATAATGTAATAGGTTGTTTTTGCAAACAATAGTGTAGCTAACACTCTTTTACGTGTGACACATTTATTTATTTTTTCTTTATTGATTCAGGTATTACATATGTGTCTTTATCCTCCCATTGCTCCCCCATATCCCGACTCATGCCTTCACCCCCCCTGGTGCCTGTGTCCACTGGTTAGGCTTATTTGCATGCATACAAGTCCTTTGGTTGGTCTCTCTCCTATACCCCCACCCTCCCTACCTTCCCTCTGAGGTTTGTCGGTCTGATCGTTGCTTCTCTGTCTCTGGATCTGTTTTGTTAATCAGTTTATATTGTTCATTGTATTCCACAAATGAGTGTAATCATGTAATATTTATCTTTCTGTGATTGGCTTATTCTGCTTAGCATAATGCTCTCCAGTTCTATCCATGTTGTTGCAAATGGTAAGAATTCTTTCTTTTTTTACCACAGCATAGTATTCCATTGTGTAGATGTATCACGGTTCTTTAATCCACTCATCTGCTGATGGCCACTTAGGCTATTTCCAAATCTTAGCTATGGTGAATTATGCTGCTATGAACATAGGGGTGCATATATCCTTTCTGACTGGTGTTCCTAGCTTCTTGGGGTATATTCCTAAAAGTGGGGCAGTGGCTCAAATGGGAGTTCCATTTTTAGTTTTTTGAAAAAATGCCACCAGTCTACATTCCTATCAGCAATGAAGGAGAGTTCCTTTTTCTATGCATCCTCACCAGCATTTGTCATGTGTTGATTTGTTGATGATAGCCATTCTGACAGGTGTGAGATGGTACCTCATTGTTGTTTTGATTTGCATCTATCTCTTGGATGATTAGTGACTTTGAGCATGTTTTCATATGTCTCCTGGCCTTTCTTATGTCCTCTTTTGAAAAGTGTCTATTTAGGTCCCATTTTTTTTATAGTTTTTTAAAATCTTCCTTTTGTTAAGTTGTGTGAGTTCCCTGTAAATGTTGGAGATTACTCTTCTCAGTGATAACATTGGCAAATACGTTCTCCCATGCAGTGGGTGTTCTCGTTTTGTTGATGGATTCTAAGTGTGGCACATTTATTTGTTACAGCAAGCTTTGAGGTGATTGTACTGCTATTAACCCAGTTTTACAGATGAAGAAACTGAGGCGCAGAGCTGTTAAGCAACTGACCCAAGACCACACAGTGTGTGGGCAGCAGAGCTGGGTTAATCTCCAGCCAGCTTTAGGAGCCCGTGCTGCCCTCCTCAGTGGCAGCGTGGGGGTCACATCTCCAGCTCTTCTGCTTAGCAGGATTTTTATCTGCTGCCATGTTAGTCTCTGGGCCCAAGCTATGATCATTGTCTAGATAAAGGTTTGGAAAAAAGGAAGGTATAAAATCGCATGGAAGGTCAGAACTGAAGTGTTGACTGTTTTATCCTCTCCAACCTTTTATACAATGATATATGGTTCCATTTTTGCTTTCAGAGTGACCAGAGCAATGTTTCCCCCCCACACACACACACCTTCTTATAGATGTTTTAATATGCACATTATAAACAGCAAGCCACGGCAGATCCCAGTTCCCCAAACATCCCAATCCACCTGTCACTCTGCTGGCCCCAGAGAAGTATTTGGTCCTTCCCATCCAGGCATAGAGGTGGAACAGAAGGAATGGCACACACAACTATCATGTCAACTCTTCCTGCAAAGAGATTCAGATGAGTGTGCATTCCGCAATTTCTACAAAAGCCCGGACGAGGGAGAAATCAGACTGGCTGGGTGGGTGAGGAGAGCTCCAAGGAGAGGCAGAATGTGGGCTTGATGGTTGGGAAGAGGTGGGATCTGAAGAAGACCCTCCAAAGGAGGCTGGGCTTAGAGAACTGAAGAAAAGGAAATTCTATGTGCAGAGGTGTGTGACCAAACCTCTGGGAATTTAAGAGACAGGCCATGGCCAGAGCTGAGAAGAGAGCACTGTTTTGGGAGTCACAAGGAATGAGGCTGGAAAGATGCCAACTGAGCCCAGTTCTCCTACAGGGAGCAGGAAAATGAACACATTATGGGTGAAGGAAGGTGTGGGAATCAAGAATGTGATTTCATGTGTGGCATGTGGAACCAGTCTTCGCTCTGCAAGGGAAGGCTTGTGCTATGGATGTCCTCATGTTGTCCAAGAAGCTAAATTTTTAAGTGCCATGAACTTCAATAAAAGCAGTTTTGTTTGTTTTCTCCCACTGTGTTTTTGAAGCCTCTGTTGACAGGACCTTATGTTACTAACACTGTGGTGTGATACTTTTGATCGCAACTTCTATTTGCTACTAACACATTGCAAAGGTGCAGTTTCTTTTGGGAAAAACTCCACTGATCTCTGTCTGTGAGTCAAGGTATGTGTCTCAAGAATTTGGGGCCACGTTTTCTCTGAGAGGCAGCATGAGCACAGATGGAAGGGGGCTAGGAGTCTGGCTTTGACACTTAACTGCTGTGGAACCTCTGGTAGGTACTCCACATTTCTGTGCTTCAGATTTGCATCCGTTTTTAATGATTAAATATGTTAATTCAGATCTGATGCTTTTAGTTGTACTGGGAACCGAGTGAAGAATGGTGAACTCAGATCCTGCTTTCTAAATTGCTACATGCCCAAAGGAATGAATATCTTATTGTTTATTTAGTTACCTCACTTTCTAGTAAATGTTTATGTAATTTCCATTTTTCTTTTGCCACAACTGAGCATGCTGCCTCTTTGGGCACGTGGGTATATTTCTGTAGCTGCTCTTTGAAGCAAATTTATTGTCCTGAGCAAAGGACATTGAGGCCCAGAGAGGTTACACAAGCAGTGGGGAGCAGACCTGGGGTCAGAACCCAGGCCTTTTTGTCCCAAATTCAGGTTGGATAGGCTTTCTTTCCTCCCACTCACAATTGCTTCACATTCTTCTCAAATTTGAACATTTGCATTTGGTGACCTATTTCCTAATACAATTATGTGTCACTCACTTACATTCTGAAAATGACATTGTTAGGCGATTTTGTCCCAGTGCAAACATTACAGAGTGCATTGACACACATCTAGATGATATAAACCTCCTACATACCTAAACTGTGTAGTAAGGTATAGCTTATTGCTCCTAAAGACCTATACAACATGCTACTGTCCTGAAGGCTATAGACAATTGTATCACAATGGTAAGATACTTGCATATCTAAACTTAGGAAAGGTGCAGTAAAAAAGTGGTATACAAGAGGAAAAATGGTACACTGTATAGTGCAATTCCCACGAATGGAACTTGCAGGCCTGGCAGTTGCTCTGGGTGAGTCCAGTGGTGAATGGTGAGTGAATGTGAAAGCCTACAACATCCCCGTGCACTGCTGTCGACTGTATAAACACTGCTCCACAGCCCTCTCCCTGCTTCCTTCTGAGAGGGCCAGAAATAGAAGAACATCGAAGCTGTCAGCGCTGCTGTATGAACAGGGGTAGGGGCTGGATTGAATGGAAAAATCAAGGAGAGACTGTCTGGGTAAGGTATGGAGAGCTATAATAGTGACTGAGAGGAGGGAGAGAAGGCCTGAGGATCGGTAGGAAAAAGAAATCAGAATGGAGAGATAAAGGAATACAGGGGATCATCATGGCAATGTGCTTTTGGCTCCTGCATATTGAAACAGTGGTTAGATTAAGGAACTTTGTGATATTTATAAAAAAAAAAGAGGGGGTTTAACCTGGAGAGAGTGTGGGACTCAGGTGTTAATATTTTGACTTTGGAGATTCGCTTTTGGTTTCATTGACTCTATCTGGTACAAAGGGCTCTCTCTGGCACTGAAGTGGCGAAACAAGTCAGTGTCAGTACAGGATCTTAGGTCAGTAACAAAGAATTTATAGCAAGGTGCTCTGAACACCACCAGCCCGACCTGGGAGGGCTGCAGCAGCCTCTGAACAAATAGCTCTGGGACCGGCTGCTCTGTGCTGAAACAGGTCAGTGTCAGTGGCTGGTTGATTGGGATGTATCTGGGACTCAAAATTGAAGTGTTGTAAGAGTGAATCTGTTACTAATCCCCACAGAGAGATTGCTTCTGTTAGAGAAAGAAAACTCCTCAGCCACATAGTCTTCCATTTCTCACTGGAAGTTCAGCTCTATTATAGTGTAACTAGAGGCCTGGTGCACAGATTCGTGCACTAGTGGGGTTCCTTGGCCTGGCCTGCAGGGATAAGGCCATAGCTAGCTCTCTGACATCCCTCAAGGAGTCCTGGATTGTGAGAGGGTATTTCTAGGGTGATAGGGTGAGACACCCCAGAATCAGGCTCCCTCCTCTCTGGTTCCCAGTGAGTCACCTAAGAACCACAGCTGCCAAGTTACTACAGCTCAGCTGCTCCTGCATTGAGCATCTGCCCCCGGTGGTCATTGCACATTAGAGCTATTGGTTGGAACATTTACTCCCTGGTGGTCATTGTGCATCATAGCTACTGGTCAGAGTGACTGCCCCCTGGTGACCATTGTGCCTCACAGCCACCTATCAGATGGTTGAATGACCAGATAGTTTCTTAGGCTTTTATATATATATATAGATCGGACTACTGTTGTATATAGGCTCCATTGTGGTCCATTTTTAACCAAAATGTCATTATGAGGCCCCTGACTATAGGTACAAACATAGCTGTCACAAACCTGGTGCTTCTTTCCTTACTTTCAATAATTAATCATCTGCTATGTGCTCCCTGAGGGAAGGTGGCTTTAGGTATGTGAATAAAATGGGGGTGGAGAGGATTCCATGGAATGCCTGGCCCAACATGTCTACCAAGCCATTGTGCCAAAGCAGGCGGTTTCATCCACCATGGCTGAAATGTGAAATCCCTGACTGAGAAATGTCAGGATGAAGTAACACTTAAATTACTAAGGAAGAAGGCCCTACACTGAAGAGGCTGAGGAATCATAGCCTATGGAAACAGGCTTGTTTTCAGCAGGAAAAGAAGAGATGGATGTTCCAATTGAACATCTTACTTTAACATTAAAAAAGAAAAGTATTTCTGGGTCTTACTAAAAGCTTAATTTCAGAGAACCCCGAGCTTCTCTTTGACGAGCTTTTCTTGGATGAGCTTTCTTCAATATATATGGATTTTTTTGCAATGCCATATTAAAAGAGTTTCTTAATTAAGCTCCCCCAGTACATCATTGGAGGAGTTGTGGATCAGGTTGGTTAGACCAGCTCTTCCTTCCCCAGCTGATTCAGGCTGCAATGCCCAAGGCCATAATGCCACCTCCACCAGCTACCTGAGTGAAGGTGGCACTCCTGCAGCCCCACCAGAGAGGATGCCAGCTGATGCAGATCCCGGCAAAGAGCATGGAGACCGGTACCTTCATCGTGGCCTCGCTACCCCAGTCCATCCAGACACTCCTCAGGATCCAATTAGCAGACTGGATATAGCATTCAAGTAGTCTACAACCACTAAGTTAAAAAGTGGGAAAAAGACATTTTGGATCCTGAAGGAGAGGGTTGCTTATCAAAGATGTAATGAACTGAAACAAAATAAGTCATTGCTCCTTAAGCTTTTTTCACTACCATGGCTGGGGTTCATTAGCTTGGAAAAAAGTACCAACATTGCACCAGAAAAAAAGGAATGCTTATTGTTCCCAGGTTCAATTTCTTATTTGATATAACAAAAAAAGGGTTTAGTAGAAAAGGGAGGGCATCATTCATTTTAGAGTCTGCAAGAAGTAAAAATGAAAAATAATCTGCTGATTAGTGATACGTAATTTTTTCCTTGAACGTCTTCAGTAATGTGTGAATGTCACATTATATAATACTTATAATGATTA
This sequence comes from Lasiurus borealis, assembly GCA_004026805.1. Taxonomy (NCBI): domain Eukaryota; kingdom Metazoa; phylum Chordata; class Mammalia; order Chiroptera; family Vespertilionidae; genus Lasiurus; species Lasiurus borealis. The sequence goes on from PVJN01048250.1 coordinate 6,570, forward strand.
AACCAGAAGATGAAATAAGATAGGATAGATCTTTTGTTCTTCCCTTGACGAGTGGACAACTCCTCTCATCAATCTCTCTGGGCTCGCAGCTTTAAATTGAATAAGTGGTGTTATTGGGGGAGATTTATTGCCACAAGACTTAGAAGCCTAGCTGAAGAAAGCATAGAGTACCGCTCTGAGAAGCCTCCAGGATAATTCTTGGGATTTGCATGCATTGTAGCCTGTCATGAAACATCTCCCGAACCGGTAATGAGAGGTGAACCTTATCAGGAACTTAATATTCTGACAGCAACATTGAAAATGTTATTGGTGCCCCAGCTTTTGGGAAGGTAGCGCATTCTCAATACTAATTTAAGGTTATTTTGTTAGAAATGGTGGCTTCATTATAGGTGGAGGTTTTGCACAGTCATCCTGGGTCCTGAGGAACACAGTGAGCTTTTGCTCAGTGGGACTACATCAAACAGAAAAGTTTTTGCACAGCAAAGGAAACCAGTGGTACATCTGATAAAGGGTTAATATCCAGGATTTTTGAAGAACTGATACTAAATGCAAAAAAAAAAAAATCCAATTTAAAAACCAGCAGAGGATCTGAATAGACATTTTTCCAAAGAGGACATTCAGAAGGCCAATAGACATATGAAAAGATGCTCCAGGTTACCCATTGTCAGAGAGATGCCATTTAAAAGCACAACGAGATATCATCTCACATCTGTCAGGATGGCTACCATCAACAAATAAACATGTGTTGATGAGATTGTAGAGATCGTGCACTGTTGGTGGGAATGCAGACTGGCGCAGCCACTATGGAACCAGTATGGATTTTCCTCAAAACTTAGAAATGGAATTGCCTTAGGACCCAGTGACTCTACTTCTAGGGATTTATCTGAAGGGGTACAGGACACTAAATCAGAATAGTATGTGCACCCCTATATTCATTGCAGTGTTCATTGCAATAGCCAAGATATGGAAGCAGCCCAAGTGCTCATCAGTAAACAAGTGGATAAAAAAGTGGCTGTACATGTACATAATGGAATACTACTTGGTCATAAGAAAGAATGAAATGTTGCCATTTTGTGTCAGCATGGATGGGCCTAGGGTATTATGCTAAGTGGAATGAATTAGTCAGCGAGAGACAAATACCATATGATTTCACTTGCATGTGGAATCTAAAGAACAAAATAAACAAAATTGAAACGGACTCATAGGCAAAGAAGGGAGAAATGTTGGGGTGCTGGGAGAAAGAAGGGGATGGATTATGACGTATACATTGATAATTACACCATATTCATGGGGTGTAAGTAAAGCATAAGGAATGTGGACATTGGTGTTGCTGTAATTTTGTGTGGCATGGTTGAGGTGCTGGAGGTTTCACGGGGAGCACTGTGTGGAATACAGGATTGGCTCTTGGGCTGTGCACCAGAAAGCAATTCAAAATGAAATGGGAACAGTTTTAAATCTAGAGCAACATCGAGGTGAAGAAATAGATATTTTCCATGAACTTCCTGGCCCCACACATGCATATTCCCCCCCACTATTGACATTCCTCACTAGAATGGTATATTAGTTATAATTGATGAATCTACACTTACACATCATTATCACACCATAGTTTACATTAGGTTTAATTATCTGTGTTGTACATTTTATGTGTTTGGACAAATTAATAATGATGTGGATCTACCTTTATAGTAATATATACAGCAATTTCTTCTCCTATTTATACCTCCCTCCTCCCTAACTCCTGAAAAACAACAACAACAACAACAACAACTAGTTTTTACTGTCTTCATTGTTTTGCTTTTTTCCAGAATGTCATATAGTTGGAATTATACAATATGTAGCCTTTTCAGATTGGCTTCTTTCATTTAGTAATATGCACTTAAATTTCCTTTATGTCTTTTTATGACTTGGCAGCTCATTTCTTTATAGTGTGAATATTTCATTGTCTGGATATACCATAGTTTATTCATCTGTTCACCTACTGAAGGACATCTTGGCTGTTTGCAAGTTTTGGTAATTAGGAGTAAAGTGGCTATAAACATACATGTGCAGGTTTTGTGTGGACATAAGCTCTCAACTCCTTTGGGTAAATAACAAGGGACATGATTGCTTGACCGCATGGTAAGAATATTTATAAGAAACCAACAAACTATCTTCTTCAGCTACCACTTTCTATATTACCTTCAAATTCAATATGAAAAACATTAAAAGCCTTGTTGAAATCCCAGAATATTGTGGAAGGTTTCCTTGTCTTTTATATGGTTGTCATATACTAATTTATTTTGGAGATATAGCAAAGTGGTGATCTTTTTTTCTTTCTTCTACTACCAGTGGGAAAATCTGCTCTATATTTAAATAAAAACTTTAAAACATGAAATTATAGTGCTGTTTAACAACTGGTACATTATAGGTAGAAATAAGCATGTGTGTGTATGTGTGTGAAGGAGGGATATGTGTGTGTGTATAAGTCAATGCATTTGCTTTATTTTTTTTCATTATAAAATATATTTTTATTGTTATAGTATTATAGATTATCTCCCATTTTCCCTTCCTTTCCCCCCTCCAACCAGCTCCTGCTGCCCCCCCCCCTCAGGTCTTCACTACCCCTATTGCCCTTATCCATGGGATATGCTTATAAGCATATAAGTTATTTGGTTCATCTCTTCTCATCTCCCCCAACCCCACATTGAGGTATGTCAGTCTGTTCCATGCCTCATTTGCTTTATTAAGAAGGAGTAGAAACAGGATGATTTATTAGACAATGAAAACTTTTCACATGAAGGCAAACTGGTCATTTATACACAGCTATTTGGAGGGAATGAAGCCTTGTTTTGTGCTCATGAGGGGAACTCTGTTTTTGATGAGGAACCTTATGTTGTTCAGTGAAAGAAAGTAGCTCTTTGCACCTTGCTGACTAAATTGCTAACTATTCTTCAGCCATAAGTCTGATTTTCCTCTTTGTTTAGTGTTTACATACATGTAATATGATGTCTGTTCAGCTGTTTACAAATAACTCTTTTTCTTCAATCTCTAAAACCCAGGATCAAACAACACTTTTCTCTTAGGCATATTTTATTATTGGTTAAACTAGATCCAGTCTACATTTTCAATGTTAAAAACCAATGAGAGTTCCCCTTAGAATCTTCTTAGAACTTAAGTTTAGTCAGAGAACGGTGTATGTGTGGGTGTGTGTGTGTATGTGTGTGTGTGTGTGTGTGTGTGTGTTTAAGTACAGCTGTAAAGTCTATTGTTTCATAACTATTTGTAGGGAAAATGTGGGCCACAGTGTTGTTTAAGTGCAGTCCAACAGAGGACTATCATATTGTACTTCTAATCAAAAAATAAATTGAACATAGTGGTAGGCTTATAGAAAGAGAGAATTAGATTTGATTAGATTAGCTTTCACCTGCCTGGAATAACCTTCCTGCCTTTCCTGTTATTTGTCAGTGTTTATAGCAGGTTTTGTCTACTATGCTTTCACTATTATTTCCAGGCGGTAAAAAGGCAGTCAAGCAGAAAAGACACTCATAAATGTCAGAAAGGAGTAAGTTGTTGTTGTTGTTGTTGTTTGTTGTTGTTTATTTACATTTCAAGGGCTTTGAAGGTCAAGTGCAACCCACTTAAAGGAAGCATAGTGATGGGTATGTGGTAGCATTCTGTTAGTTGGTATATTTAAGCATGTAATTTATGTCAAATTAATGCATTTGTCTATTACTCTATGAAAATGAAACATCCTGGGAAGATTCTATTTATTTTATACATTTTGTTCATCTCTTTGAAGGTAAAGTAAATCAAATTTCCGTAATTAGTGATAAGGAAAAAAAAGATGTTCAACTTGTCAAAACTGATCAGGTTATGGAGTTCTGTGATTCTTTCCTTGTTCCTCTAATTACAATTCAGTTCTTTCCTCTGGCAGCTTCCACACTCCATGATGTGAAAAAGAAAAGCTAGCTCTGTTAAGAATTCTTGCAAACAAGGGAGATATTTCCCACCCAACCCCCGGAAGCCTATAATGAGATGTTTTCTTTTTCTTTTTTCCTTTTATTTGGTTATGAGGCTTTATTTTTCCCCTCTAGTGAGTCTGAACAATTATAGTTTAAAGGTACCAAAAATAGTTCTGTTCTTTGATACCAAAGAACGTCTTGAAGATTTTTTCAAACTAAAAAGACCTAGAGTTTCTATTTCAAGGTGCTACTAACATCGGTCTTTGTTGTTAAAAATTCTCAGAATGTTCTACCAAGTGTATTATTCTTTGGAGATGTTGGAGTTTTCAGTACTATGCATTTGGTAAATGGTAAGGTGTTTGAGTATGTATGTGTGAGTGTATGTGTGAGTGTGTGTGTGTATGTGTGTATGTGTGTGTGTGTGTGTGTGTGTGTGTGTGTGTGTGTCTATATGTGTTCCCACTTCTGCTGAATTGAGTCTCTGTAATTACAAATTGTTTCTCCTGGTGTAAAATGAATAGAGAAAGGATAGGGAATAGGGAATTGCATAGATATTGCTAAGTGCTCACTATGTGTTATATACATAATATATATATTTTTTATGCTCACTGTTATTGTAAGAAGTGGTAGATTACTATCCTAATTTTCCAGATTAAAGGTTCAGAAAAGCAAAGTGTACTTGTCTAGGAGCAACCCAACTTTCTTTAACGTCCCAAGTTAGCTCACTAGGGTAGGCTCCAGCGAGGCAGGATTAGAGGGAAGAGAAATAAATAACAAAATCTGCAGATCAAAGCCAATTTCTTGGTAAAAGCGTGTGTGTGTGTGTGTGTGTGTGTGTGTGTGTGTGTGTGTGTTAGGGAGAGAACACACATTTTTATGCACTAATATACATTGAGAACTGTAATATATCTACATGGCAAAAGTTCAGGTGTTGTCTTTTCTTTCCAAGGAAATGTTTTTGGTCACCCTACTTAGGTCCTACTTTGCTCCTACTTTCCTAGACTTCTTTTCTTTTATTATATGCTTCTCCTTCTATATCCAGTTTTCAATCTGAAAATTTGTTTCTGTTCATATATGGAGAATTCATTTCTCTCTTTGCTTTCCTTCTCTATTTCTAGACTATGCCTTATCTTAATACTGTCTGTGATAGTATTTTACTAAAAATGAACCATGAAAGTGTGTATTCAACAAATATTTTTTGAGCACCACATGTAGGAGATAGCATAATGTAGTGGCAACAAAAACAGACCATTCCTTCTCTTGTGGAATTTCAATCCTAATGAGAAAGAGAACTGGCCACTCCACATTTGTATGGAATTTTGGTGTTTATGAAGGAAGGCTTTGTATAGGTTTAATCAGAGTTAAACTTCATAAATCTGTGAGGAAGGGGATCTTAAAATCTCAAATTTATAGTTTAGAACTCTGTAGATAGAAACTACTTTGTCTACTGTGGAGCTGAAATTAGAAGATAGTCTTTCTATCTATAAATTATATTACCTCTTAAAAATGATTAAAACAAAGCATCAAGAGATAATACAAGCATCTCGATTTCCACTTACAGTAACTATTTTCCTGCCTGAAAACCACAGAGACAAATTATTGCATTCATTAATTTATTGACTCACCAACATTTCTTTTTTTCATAGTGACTTTAGGAGTTTTATTTATGGAGCAGTTATTTTTTTAATCACCAAGTGATTTTATTATATACACACAAACACATACTGAGTGGCCAGATTATTATGATCTCTGAATGCATAATAATCTGGCCACTCAGTGTCTATCCTATATAATAAAAGACTAATATGCAAATTGTCCCCTTGGCCAGGAGTTCAACCAGCAGGCAGGCTGGCCATGTAATATATATATACATATATTATGTATATATGTATATATGTATTAGAAGCCCAATGCACAAATTTATGCACCAGTGAGGTCTCTTGGCCTGGCCTGTGTGATTGGGCCAAAATTGGCTCTCCAACATCCCCTGAGGGGTCACGGATGGTGAGAGGGTGCAGGCCAGGCCAAGAGACCCCACCAGTGCATGATCAGGGACAAGGAGGAATACGGTAGGTGGCCAGACAGGGAGATACTGTGGGAGGGTTCCAGGGGGTGTGTGGCCCATCTTGCTCAGTCCCAATCTGCCAGACCTCAGCATCAAGTTAACCTAGCAGTTGGAGCATCTGCCCCCTGGTGGCCAGTGTATGTCATAGCAACTGGTCAGTTGGTCAACTATCTGCCCCCTGGTGGTCAGTGCATGTCATAGTGAGCTGTTGAGTGGCCTTAGCATATTATCAGTATATTATGCTTTGATTGGTTGAATGGATGACCAGATGACCGGACACTTAGCATATTAGGCATATATATATTTATTCATTCTTCCTTTCCTTTCCTTTGTGGTTTTTCGCCTGGTGCTTGGAATGATGGAGACAGGGTGTGTGGTCCTGTGGTCTGAGGGCAGGCTCTCCTGGCAAGGCAGATATCTAAGAGGAGATTGCAGGAAATGTGATGGAACTCCTGAGTTCCTCTGTCCCCAAACAGAAACATTTCTTTCCTCCATGTGGACCATCCCACACCTCTAAAAACTATTTCCCCCCTCACAGTCCCAGAGAAAAGGAAACCCCAGCAAGTGCATAGGCCTATTTGCTACCATTCCTGGGTTCCCTTTTCTTCTGACCAATTACATGTCCGGTAAAAATATTTATTTTCACCAACATTTCTAGAGCACCTAATATGTGCCAAAGAATGAGTTTCCAGGAGTAGGAGTCCAAGATGTAGTCATTCCTTCAAGGTATTATAGTTTACTAGAATAGACAGACATAAAACTAAAGGAATACAAGGCCATGAGATAAGTTACTCTAGAGGTATAAAGAAATGATCACTAGCATTTTAGACATTTTATTGAATTTTGACATCACTACTTACTAGCTGCTCTCTCATTTATTCCCTTTGACTAACAATTTCCTCAACACCACAATGGGGGATAAGAGTATTTATATGGATTGCAGCTGTAAATCTTAGAAGAAAAGTGTGTAAAGAGTACAGCACAGTTCTACACACACAGTAGGTGTTCAATTAATGAGACCTATATTTATAAAATGTGTATCTATATATAATATATATTATATACTTATTTTATATGTATGTATTAATGCATGTATCTGGCTATAGATTCCACAAGAATCTAGGGACTAATTAATTTTCTGATGAGACAATAGAAAGGCTAGAGGAACTATCTGAGAGAAGGTAAAGTTTTCAGAGTATGAAGACAATTTTTTTATTTTGTTGGGTTTTACATTTTTCCTGAATTGAAATTTTGAATAGAAGGAACAATACCAATGTATGAAGCCATCAAATAGCATGGAGCTCTCCAAGAACCACAGGACACCTATAATAGCTAATATTTGAAGTATGAACCTGGAGAGGCTGATAGGCTGAGTGAATAGATATCAGATCATAAGGGTTTTTTAATATCATGCAAAGCCACTTGGAATTTGTCTTATCATACAAACAACTTCCTCTCACCTACATAGAAAACGACAAGCCAGATCTTAAAGTGATTAAAACAACTTACCTTTGTGGAGTTCTTGATTGAGTGGAAAGAATAGAAACTCTACCAAAAATGTATCTGAAAAAAAACAAGACATGATATATATTTAATAAGAATCTTTATGAGTGATGGACGATGGAGAGGTGAGATTTCTGGTGTAGTATGCAATCAGGAAGCATCTTAAACCAAGTCCCAGGAGGAGCGAGTGGGCTGTGCTGATGTATGACAAAATTTATTTTATATATATATTCTTCCTTTGCTTTCCTTTGTGGTATTTTTGACATTTTCCTTTGACATTTTCCTGCATTTTGAAATGACCGCAAGAACCACACACCCTGCCTCCATAGTTCCAAGCACCAGGCGAAACATTCAATGGAAGTTCCAAAGCAGCAGAAACAGAGCTCAGAGTGCCAGAACCCAAAGTAGGACACTTACTGTTTTTCCCTGAAAGTCACATAAATATTTGATAATGTCTCCTTTTCTGAGAAGGGGCCCTCTTTCTAGTTGCTCTCTCATATATCCCCTTTAGGAGTGGTATTTTGTATCCTTAGCAGAACAGAATTTTTTGTTTTCTTAAGTTTTGCTTTATGTCTTGAGGTGGATTCTAAAAGATCCTAGGGTATTTTGATTTTGAATTTTCACAAAAGTATTTTTTCTTTCACAGTAATTCAATATAAAAGGCAATAAAAGTGATATATTTAGAAGTATTCAGGACCTGCTATTAGTCCCACCTGGGAATAAACTATCTTGCCACTCACACATCCCACAGGAGAAAAGAATCACAATTCACATTTAGGAAATATTGCATGTGTTTGCCTCTGTTTTGCTCGTTTTGACTGCCCTGCTGAAAAGCAGATTTTTTGTTGCAGATAAAAGTTGCCCTATCTTGCTGAACTGCTCATCTATTTTGCTCCGGAAGAAAAGGCTTTGTTAAAATCAGGAGCAAAGTCTAGTTTGCAAAATACTGTCTAAAAATAACAAAATGCAGGAAAATGTCAAACTGTGCCAAGACAATCGGCCAACTTTGTGCTTTAGAAAACTACCCAGCAAATTCAGCAAATATTGTTTTAAATTGAAGAGTAATTATGTGTTTTCTAAGTAGCATCTTATGAATTGGTGGTTCGGTGCTTGAGAATAAACGAGGATGTGGAGGTCTGTGGCCTTGCCCTTGTTGCTGAGCAAGGCCAGTGGATGCTCAGTTAAAGGAGATGATCCGTGCTGTGCTCGCTTGGGGCTCCAAAACTGTTTGCAGATTCCTCATGTGCTTTCAAGGCTTCTGGCTTGGCTGCTTTTGCCAATGGAGAAACACTGGTGAATAAAACAGAGTTTCTATTTTTCAAGAGCTCAGAGTCTAGCAAGGAAAGAGATATTAAGCCAGCCATTGCAACAGTGAACAATATGCAGGGGAGGTTCAGTCACAATTCTACAGAAGAATGCCCACTTAGGCTGGGTCTTGGGCACCAGAGCACAGATTTTTAGTTGAAATGTTAAGATTTAGCACAAGTTTACGTCCTGACCACTGAATGTATTTCTAAAGTTTGGGGAAATGGCTTTTATTTTGCCACAACTGTTTATTGGTACTTCTTCTCCTGGAACTACCTTTGTGTATATT
>PVJN01048251.1:0-15675 GCA_004026805.1 Lasiurus borealis
TCAGGAGGGAGCCAGTCCTCTATCCCCAAAAAACACACAAAACTCTCCTAGTAGTCCTAGAGAATCTCTACAACCCCATGAGATAGCAGACTCCTCCTTTCCCCCTTGGCATTGGGGTAGGATGGCACTCACACCTTAGCCCCAAATCACATACAATATCTTCTTCCCCCAGGAACAGTGGTTCAGTATTTTATAACAAATAAAGAGACTTGCTTGTACTAACAGATGCCCTAGAATCTCCTGTATATTCTTTACTAAATTCCATTGTGTAGTAGCAACCCAATTTCCTTGTTCATCAGGTAAGTCACTCCTGCCAATAGAGTAACCAACTGTAGTGACATCCTCCAGGGAAATGTAAGCATTTGTGGATGGACATTTCTATTAGGGCTTATGAACAACTGGGTAGATTAGCTTTGCTGGCTCTAATCATTATGCCAGTGAATCCTGCCTTTCTCCAACATCAACCATCACCACAGGACTACGCTGTAGTCCTATAAATAGGAAGCTTTCTGTAGAGTCATGACTTTTTTTTTTTTTAACACTAGAAGGAGCATTAGAAATCTTCTTACTGGTGAAGAACCAAAGACACAGATTAAATGATCCAGGTCAGAGCATCTTGTGCCAGAGCCCCCAAAACTCAGGCCTGTCTATGAGCTTTTGAAAACATCACATTTTAAAACCCTTATTCTAATAAATTAGAAAGTACCTGATATAAAATATTGAGAAAGATATTGAAATTCAGTAGCATATAATTTGATTTATAAGGCTAAAAAAAAAGATGTTTTTTAATATATTTTATTGATTTTTTACAGAGAGGAAGGGAGAGAAACAGAGAGCTAGAAACATCGATGAGAGAAAAACATCATCAGCTGCCTCCTGCACACCACCCACTGGGGAAGTGCACACAACCGAGGTACATGCCCCCAACCGGAATCGAACCTTGGACCCTTCAGTCCACAGGCCAATGCTGTATCCACTGAGCCAAACTGGTCTTGGCAAAAAATAGAGTTTTGAGACAAAAGATCTGTAAAGCTTATAAATTGTTTGAAGGGAAGGCCTCTGAAATGATGCAGAAGGCTTGGGAGGTGAGAAATGAAAACTTAAGTTTAGTTATCACAGTGCATGGCTAACTCTAAAGATCTATTATTTATTATTTATTTATTTATTAAATATATTTTTATTGATTTTAGAAAAGAAGGGAGAGTGAGAGAGAGTGAGAGAAACGTCAGTGATGAGAGAATATCATTGATTGGCTGCCTCCTTCATGCCGCACACTGGAGATTGAGCCTGCAACCCAGGCATATGCCCTGACCAGGAATCAAATGTCACCTCCTAGTTCATAGGTCAATGCTCAACCACTGAGATACACCAGACAGGAAAGTCCTATCATTTATAGTTTGGTGTTAATTATCTATATATATATAAAAGGTTGGGGAAAAACCAAGATACCAGCATAGGTAAATGCCTAAACTGCTGTCTTGGACAATTTCAAAATTACAATTAAAAGACAAAATGGACATCATCCAGAACCACAGGAAGGCTGGATGAGTGGAAATTCTAAAACTAGAAGGAAAGAGAAAAGCACACTGAGACTCAGAGGAGCTGCAGAAGGCAGAAGTACTGAGGTGCAGGTGCAAAGAGGGCTGGCAACTGAGTACTCGGCTGGCTTTCTCAACCAGAAGGGAGAAAAAAGCTTCCAATGGCTCTGAACTCCAGTTCTGGGTGAGACTCTGGGGACCCAGACACATTCAGGGAGAAATTGGACTATCTGGCACTGGGCAAAACTCAAGGGTGGCTTTTTCTCAGAGGTGCTTGTAGCAAGTACTGCAGGACACTGAGACTGGAGCCTCTTAGGGCAGGGCTGATGAGAAATCATTGCTATCTGCTCTACCCTGAGATTTCACCCCATCCAAGCGGAGCACAGAGGTTTTTGCAATTTTTCAAGTCTTGTCTCATAAGGGTGTCTCTAGCATGGAAGTTCTCCCAGCATAGACACAGCTGATCCTCACAGCCAATTGACCTGTAGGTCAATTCCTCCCAGTGATACCAACAACAATCAAGGCTTAACTACAACAAGACTGTGCACACAGCCCACAAAGGGGTGTACCAAGATTGTCCACCTCAGGTAACTGGGGAGACTGAGCCACTGGGCCGTATAGGACACCTAGCACACAAAGCCACTCTATCAACTCAGGAAAGCAGCCAAAATGAAGAGACAAAGAAATAAATCATAAATGAAAGAAATGAAGGAAAGCAAATGATTGGATATAGAGTTCAAAACCATGTTTATAAGGTTTTTCAAGAATTTTCTAGAAAAGGCTGATAAATTTCACAAGACATTTGAGGATAGGAAAAAGGACCAACTAGAAATTAAGCATACACTGACTGAAATAAAAAAATAATATACAGAGATCCAATATCAGACTGGAGGATCACAAGAATCAAGTCAAGGATTTGAAATACAAAGAAGCAAAAAATACCCAACCAGAAAAGCAAAAAGAAAAAAGAATCCAAAAATTGAACATAGTATAAGGAGCCTCTGGGATAACTTCAAGCATATCAACATCCAAATTATGGAGTGCCAGAAGAAGAGAGAGAGCAAGACACCAAAAACCTATTTGAAGAAATAATGACTGAAAACTTCCCTCACCTGGTGAAAGAAATAGACTTCTAAGTTCAGGAATTACACAGAACCACAAACAAAAGGAACCCAAAGAGGGCAACACCAAGACACATTCTAATGAAAATGCCAAGAGGAAAAGACAGAGAATATTACAAGCAGCAAGAGAAAAACAAGTTACCTACAGGGGAGCACCCATATGACTGTCAGCGGATTTCTCAACAGAAACTATCCAGGCCAGATGGGAGTGTCAAGAAATATTGAAAGTAATGAATAGCAAGAACCTACAACCAAGATTACTCTACCCAGCAAAGCTATCATTCAGAACTGAAGGGCAGATAAAGAGCTTCACAGATAAGAAAAAGCTAAAGGAATTCATCACCACCAAACTAGTATTATATGAAATGCTGAAAGGTATTCTTAAGAAGAGGAAGAAGAAGAAAAAGATAAAAATTATGAACAACAAATACATATTTATCAACAAGTGAATCTAAAAATCAAGTGAATTGCCGAGACTGGTTTGGCTCAGTGGATAGTACGTCAGCCTGTGGACCGAAAGGTCCCAGGTTCGATTCTGGTCAAGGGCATGTATCCTGGTTGCAGGCACATCCCCCATTGGGGGCATGCAGGAGGCGGCTGATTGATGCCTCTCTCTCATTGATGTTTCCAACTCTCTATCCCTCTCCTTTCCTCTCTGTAAAAAATCAATAAAATATATTTAATAAATAAAATAAATAAATAAAAATCAAGTGAATTAAAAATATGATGAACAGAATAAACTGGTGAATATAAAAGAATCAGAGACATAGGGAGTAGACTGACAATTCTCAGGGGGAGAGAAATGTGGGAAGAGACTGGACAAAAATCATACACCTATGGATGAGAACAGTGTTTTGGGGGGCAGTAAGGGCAGAGGGTGGGGTAGAAACCAGGTAGAGGGGAAATATGGGTAGAGGCGGGGGAGATGAAAAATTCTAATAATCTGAACAATAAAAACTTATTTTAAAAAATAATAATAAAAGGCTAAGCAACTGGCCAACTGGCTGACCGGTCAATCGGCCAGTAGGTACAATGTGCACTGACTACCAGGAGCAGATGCTCAACACAGGACCTGCTGAGTAAGAGCAACTTTGCAAAATGCCCTCTCATATTCATGGACCCCTGGAGTGGGGAAGGTGTTAGACTGTTGGTTTTGTCCCGATCCCTGCAGGCCAGGCCGAAGGACCTCATCTACTGGAGGGACCACAGGAGGCTGGCTCCAGGGAATGTCCAGCCCATCTCACCCAGTCTCGCCCCATTGGCCACTTTTCAATTAATTTATTTTCAATATGCACCAATTCGTGCACAGGGACCATAGTCCAGTAATAAAGGCACATTTTTGCTAATGCACCTATCATATGCTATCCGCCCCCTTCACCTTAGGACTGAGAGCATATACTGGTATTTCTAAAATGGCTGGTTATACCATTTGTGAAATGGCTGGTTATACCATCAGTCTAGCAAAATGATGGCCCATCATATTTAGCCCATCTCCCAATAGCTTGAGATTCAATTTTATCCTTAGGAAAATAAAAATCTCTAGGCCAACCACCTTAGAGGCAGAAAGAAACCTTTGAAATCACTTCCCCAGATATTTCCCCAGTACTGGGAAATGAATTAGTCTGGGATAGAGGCAGCTGGGAACATTCTATGTTGGACTAGTGTCGTGAATGGCAGTCTGAGTTGCCTATAGCCTAGATGCAAGAGTAGGACAGGTGTAACCCATCTTTCTGGAAACTACTATACTTGGTGCTTTTCAGAATATAAGGTTGCCATACCCTTCTAAGTCCTTACATAGAAGAGATTCTGCAACTACTGGAGAAGAGGAGCAAATCTGGGGCCATGAAGGTATTACCTTATTCATCTATTTCCAGTGCACAGGGTCCTGCATACTGTGTATACTCAGTGATAGTGCATGGAATGAAATGAGCTATTGTATATCATCATTCTCAGATTAATTATTTTTCATATTCATACATTTCAAAAATTAGGATGCATCCCAACATCGGTCTATTTGTTTGAATTATCTACATTGTTGGTATAACCCATGCTGGGTTTAATTGACATTATAACCCGGTTTGGCTCAGTGGATAGAGCGTTGGCCTGTGGACTGAAGGGTCCCAGGTTCGATTCCGGTCAAGGGCATGTATCTTGGTTGCGGGCACATTTCCAATAGGAGGTATGCAGAAGTCAGCTGATCAATGTTTCTCTCTCATCGATGTTTCTAACTCTCTATCCCTCTCCCTTCCTCTCTTTAAAAATTCAATAAGATATATTTTTAAGAAGTCTTTAAAATATTATACTCTGATTCAGTATTGAAAAAAATGTTATTTCTTTATATAGATAATAATATAAAATATTATGTTATGCACAGGAAAGCATGGAAATAGAAAAGTAGTGTGTAGGAACAAAGGCCCTTGTCACTGAAGAAATATCTATACTTCTGTATTTTCTTACCAAGTAACATCCAAGAACTTTACAAAATGTATGAAAGGAAGTAAACTATAAATAGATGATCCCATTAAATTTTGTTATTGAGATATGTGCAAAGGATTGCTCACCACATGCTGTATTAATTTCCTGTGACTATTATAACAAGTGACCACAAACATTGCCTTAGCAAAACAGAAATTTATTTTGTCTTCGTTGGCCAGAAGTTCAATATCAGTTGCACAGGGTCAAAATCAAGGTGTAAGTACAGCCCCACTCCTTTTGGAGGTTCTTGAGGAGAATCTATTACTCACTTCTTCCAGTCTCTGGTGGCTGCAACGTTCTAATCTCCAGCTCTGTCTTCACAGCACTTTTCCTCTCCTGTGTATTGAATCTCCCTCATGGTTTCTCTTATGAGGACATTTGTAATGGTATTTCAGATCCACATATATAATAAAGGATAACCTCTCCATCTCAACATACTTAACTTAATCACACTTGCAAGGCCCCTTTTTACAAATAAGCTAATATTTATAGTTTTCAGGGATTAAGATCTGATATTCTTGGGTCCACTATTCAGCCTCCCATCCATGCCAGGCAACAGATCTAGAGTCAGAAAAAATCTCTACATTTTTAAGAATAGGTGAAGGAACGGTTGGAGTGATTAATTTATGTTCCTTCTTTGAAATTTGTAGAACAGGTATCAGTGACTTGGGGGGAAAAAATCACAGTGACAATAAAGGAGAACTCTTCTAAGAGATATTCTTAAAAACCCAGAGGACAAAACTGGATAGTAAATCACTAGATATTGATAATTCAAAGTGAGAAATGATTCAAAAGGGCCAGACTCTGAATATGAAAAAAGCTTTAGGTAAACCTTAATAGTGCAAAATAATTCCAAAAATAACCTGGAATCTCCACCCTTTTCTATGTCCAAGTTTTATTCAATGTTACTTTGCAGCTTCTCCAAAATGGGTAACCTGTTTCAATCACACTCAAGATAACCTGAAGCTACTGGATTATTTCAAGAATTTAATAATGGTTTGCTACTGACTAGATAATTAACTATCAAGGAAAAAATGCATATCATCCCTTTAATACAGGAAGCTCTTGTAATTGGCATTAGCTAATAGAATGTAGGCAAAGGATGCTATGCCAGTTCTGAACCTAGGTCTAAGAGGCCTTGAGAACTTCTGTTCCTTCTTTGGTTTCCCGTGGAACAAATACAGGCTAGTCTATTGGATGGGAATCTGTCACCCTCAACACTCCAGTCAATACCCATCCAGCCACCAGACATGTGAATGAGGTCATCCTTAACTAGTTAACTCTCAGCTCACCAGCCCACAGATATAACCAAGTCCAGCGAGAACAGCAGAGTCCATCTCAGACCAGCAGAACTGCCCAACTGTCCTCAGACTCATGAATGATAACAAATGTTTATTGTCTTGAGTCATTAGATTCAGGGGTGGTTTATTGTAAGTAAAACACTGATACTTGATGGTGGAAAATCACTAGATTTTAATTACAGAGTGAATATGGAAAAAATGCACTCTTAATATAAAACAGTTTTTGTAGTATTTTAATGAATTTATTTTTTTTATAATTTCCTTTTTTGTATCCTTAATGGTGATAAAAGATAAAATAAGTCTAAAATAAGTACAAAATTCTTTTATACTTTTAAACAAGTATAAAATAATTCTATCTGGGGTGGGGGGAATCATGTTATATTCTTTTTTTGGAGGCATTTCTTTCCTTCTTAGGGTTATAATCATCCTTACTTTTACCTGAGGATTCTCTTATGTTCAAGACTGGAATCCATTTCAGTTTTAATGAAATACAAAACTCCTGTACTCAGATTTCTGCTACTTATTCACTCTATGACTTTTCAAGATTTACTTCCCCTCTCTGAGTTTCAGTTGTCCTATATGAAAAACGAAGATGATTAGGGTTGTTTTGAAGAGAAAATCTGAATGAGCTCTGTGTAATGGAAATGGAAGAGAAAATTAAATGAGCTGTATCTATGCTGTTATTTCTTAAATATGCCCAATAACTGCATTTTATTGGCTAAAAAGCAGTGGTGACTTTCTCCATGAAATTGTTCTTTTCTATAAAGTAGAAAATTTAGGTTTCATGAATATATGCTTTCATGCTATTATTCATATCTTTCCCCCCATTAAGACACAATAACACCTGTGAACATGACCATTCTCCAAATGCATGTTGCTGACCATTGCTGTAGCAGAATAAAACCAGGCAGACACCCAGCCCTGACTGCAACAGATTACATTTGTTGCAAACAGATATGGAATTCTTGTTGCACCCAGAGTCTCTATCTCAAAAATATTCTGCCTCAGCCAACAGCCAACCTGTTCACCCATCCCCAGCCAACTAGAGCTGACAGAACAAGAGGCATACATACAGCTGACCTGAAATGTGCCACATGAGCTTATCTGGCAGACAGGAATATCTCTAAAAAGCTTAGAATTAAGCTTTATGCATTCATTTTTCTTCAAGCACTTACCATGTAACTGTCACTGTGCTAGGTGCGAGGGAAAGCAAGGTTAACCTGCCAGACATGGTCCCTGCCCGCATGGAGCGAGGAGAAAAAGATACAGACTCAGTAAAGAAAGTAATAATTATCTGTTATGGATAAGGTGATAAGTGCTGAAACACAGAATTAGGAGCGGGATCCGCTGCAGATAATGTGACAAGGTCTCACTGAAGAAAGGCAAGACCTGTATGATAACCTGTTTTAATCACACTCAAGATGACCTGAAGCTACTGATGATCACAAGAATTTAATAATTGCTTGCTATTGACTAGATACTAACTATCTAGGAAAAATGCATATCATTTTTATCAGGCACTTCGGTAATCTAATGACTTGAAGGAGAGGAAGAAAACCAAAATTAATTAAAGCCTATCATGTACCAGGCAGTGCCCACACACATTATCCTTCTGAAGTAGTCATTATTATACCCGTTTTATAGATGGAGGAACCAAGGTCCTGAAAGGACAAATATTTTGTCCGAAGACTCAGCCACAAGCTTTCTGCACTATGTACCGTTCACTAGATGTAGGTTTACATTACATCTGTCAAAGGCAACAAACGACTTCCTTATCACCACCTGGGTTAATTTAAAGATAAACTCCGTGAACATTTTATTCTTAGTGTTTCACATCATTTTCACTCTTCAAAGCCACTTTTAGGTGAATGATTCTGATCTGTAAATTCAAAAGCGATCATGTCATTCTCAACAGTAAAGGGAAAGAGCAGATTTCATCCGAGTATCAGGGAGGGCGGGGCACACACCCCACCTCCAATGGTGCTGCCTAGTCCCAGCATGTCTGTTTGTCTCTCTCTCTCTCTCTCTCTCTTAAATATTTTTTTATTGATTTTAGAGAGGAAGGGAGAGGGAGAGATAGAAACATCAATGATGAGAAAGAACCATTAATTGGCTGCCTTCTGCATCCCCACTATTGGGGATTAAGCCTGCAACCTAGGCATGTGCCCTTGACTGGAACTGAACCTAGGACCTTTCCAGTTCCGCAGGCCCACGTTCTATCCACTGAGCCAGATCAGCTAGGGCTTTCTTCTCTTTTTAAATGCATTTTCACTGAGTGCTTGCTTTAACCCAATAGACACCTGGACTTCCACAGGAGAGGTTCCGTTTCCGTTCCAGCAAAGCCGGAGCCTCGTGGCCAATTCTTAGTCCCAGCTGCCGGCCGTCATATCTCCTCTCTTCACCTGCTCCGCGTTAACCGTGCAGCATTGAGTGGGGGGCCAGGCGCGGTGGTGGGTGATGGGTACAGGCACGGTGGGTGTGATGTTGCTCTCCAGGAGTCTGTCCTCACCGCTCTGGGGACGTTCTCCAATGTGGTTCCTCCGCCTCTCCACCCCTTTCTCCTCCTTCTGCCCTGGGAGGGGACCTCCAGCCCAATCCCAGGGGTGGCTAATCCTTCTAATCCTTCGGGGAACCCGCCGGAGGGTGCGCAGCGGAGGAAGCCGCTGGGGCCTCGGAACCGCCGCCAGCCCCACCCGAGGTTCCAGGGGCAGAGCCGGCGCTGGGAGGGAAGGAGGAAAAGCTCAGACAGGAAGCTTGACTCGCCATCTGCGTGGGGTCTGCCAAGCCCCTCCCGGGTGGTGTGGGGTCGTCACCCCAGATCCTTGCCTGGATCCCCCCAGCTGCACGCGCACCCGGAAAAGGGCCGGCGACCCTGCAGGCTGTGCGCGCTCGGGCTCGGAACTGGGTGCCTCCTTCCTTTTCCTCCCTCCTCCTTCCACAAACTCTTTAGGGGTGTGTGGAGGGGGGGGAGGCACGGGAAAGGGGGAGCGGAAAAGCCGCAGAGGAGTCCTTCCTCCCTCTGCCTCGGGGTTCTCCGCTGAACACCCCCTCAGCCCTGCGCTCACCCCACGCTCGCCTCACTCCTGCACCTCTCTCTGCGCTCCAACTGCAGCCCGGCTTCCCAAGAGCTGGACAGACGGCTAGGGCCCCAAACCAGAAAAAAACAAAAACGGAGACAAATAATCCTCCTCCCACCGGGGCGAAGGGAAGGTCTTTGCTGACCTGGACCCAGGGACACCTCTTTGCAACAGAAGAGTCGCAAGAGGCTTGGGTCCCGGGTTCCCAGATTTCTCTCCCTTTTAGAGGTCGCCTCCGAGGCCACCTTAGCTGCGCCCAGATGCCCTCAGGTCTTCATTCATCACCTGAGGACTGAGATCTGTCCTTGAGCGCTGAGGATGAGCGCACGCGCGTCCGCACACCGGGAACGCGCAATGGACTTCCCGGTGATCATGGAAGTGCGAAGAACACGCTGCGTGCCGTCGTGGAGTGAAGAGAGAAGTAACTGAGACCGGAGCCCAGAACGTGCAGCCTCTTAAGCAAATTTCCCAAATATTTTCTTTCCCTCGGCATAAACGTCTTTTGTTTCTCTGATGAGACAGATCCCATTATAAAACAGTGTTCTCCAAGTGTGGTCCCTGCACCCGCAGCCTCAGCGGCGGCAGCGTGGCTTGGGGACTGGGTAGAAAGGCAAATTACGGGGCTCCTCCCCAGATCTCTTAAATCTGGAACTCGGGTGGATGGAGCCCAGCAATTTATTGCCTCCAGCTGCGCAGGCGATTGTGCTGCCCACGGACAAGCCACTGGCTTCAGAGTCAGTGTTTCCCGCTGGTCACTGGACGTAACCAGCTGGGTCCACCTTGTTTACCACGAACATCTCTCTTTAGAAAGACGCCTCCGATCTGACAGTGGGCATCCCTGCTAGATGCATTAGAGAGAGAGAGAGAGAGAGAGAGAGAGAGAGAGAGAGAGAGATGGGACTTCCCCAGCTACAGTCCAGTATCTGTCCCCTCCTCCTGAGAACTCCCAGACAAGGCTGACTTGAAGCACTTCCTTCTCCTTCCTGGCTGCTACAGCCAGTTTCAGATGCTCTCATGGTCCTTCCGGCCAAAAAGCACCTTCTCAGATAATTTGCATAACCAAGAGGTCACAGAGAGAACACTCCCCAAGTCTTACCCCTAAATTCACTGGCTTGTGGCCAAGGGGGAACCCCTTTCCTTCCCAGGCAGCCTAGCCTCCTATTCAAAGCAAGACACCCCAGGCTCCTGGGCCGTGGGCAGGTAGACGGGCGGTGGAGCCCCGTGGGGGAGAGACTCCCGGAAAACATGGGCACAGGGAGGAAGGGTGTGGCGGGTGTGGGGTGCTGATGATCTGCTTTAAGAGGAGGGCACAGGGGGAAGGAGGGAAGTTTAGACTGGGGATGCCTGGGTGGGGCAGTCAGGTTTTCACGGTCTTCGGGCTACTGGTGGCCACAGCACAGTAATCGCCACCGTATTGCTTGTTCCCTTCAGTGGATGACGACCGTGTCATCTCCAGGGCACCCCGGTCCCAGAGCCGAGGCCCCGACGGGTGGGGCTTCCCAGCAGCCATTCTAGCACATCCATGGGTGGAGCCCTTCTATTTGCCGGTCCCACTCCGGATCTTTGCTCTAAATTTTTCTGGATTCAATATTGATAGGAAGCAGTCACGTTTGTAAAGTGCTCTGGACAAATTCGGAGGATATGGGGGAAGGGTAAAGGTGAGAGAGAGAGAGAGGTGAGGTTAAACAGAGCATCGAAGGGAGATGTTTTGATTCTTACAATCGTCTGTACATTATAAACATACACTCTTTGGAGCTTCCTGCCTGACACACGTTCAGGTTGGGTCTAGTATAGACAGCTCACGGCCACTTAATAAAAGTAACAGATATTTGCATGGATCCTTTCCTTTAGAAATCAATTGCACACACATATAATCTCATTTGAGCCCACGAACACTTTGTGAGGCAAAAGAGGGAAAGTATTATTATTATTATTATCATCATCATCATCATCATCATCACCTTGATCCCCATCTACAGAGAGGAGAAAACCGATGACCAGGTTCCCTTGTAGGAAAACTGGACCCAGAACTAGAGCTTAGCCCACTTGTTTCAAAATCCTAGCCTCCTGTCTCAAGTTTGAAGCCAAGGTTTCCAATGATAGGCAGGAGGCACCGGGACTTTTATGAAAATTCCTTTGCATCTTGGGGTCCTCAGAGAAGGAGCACCATGTTTTGCCTCTGTGGGGCCGCCTGCACAGAGTGCTCAGAATTTTGAGCTTTTGGGTTGTAAGAAACCCGAGTGGGAGCTTAGACAATGTGCTGAACTGAAATCCAACAAATTGAGTCACCCTGGGACTCCTCTCGGACTTGAACTCTGGCCCTGTGGAGGTGAGGGCAGAGTCCCCTGGTAGGAGAATTTGGGGATTAGGGAGGTGTCCAGATCTTGAAATGCACTCTTTAAGGTCCAATGTGGGGCGGGAAGGAGGGGAGAGGAGAAGGGCACCCTGAAAAGCCCTCTGAGAGGCCTGTGACGGGCAGGTGGATGCAGTAAGGTGCTAACTGATCACCGGCAGGGGATGGTTCCCTCTTCTGGACCAGTCCCTTCCTTGAGGGCCCAGCTGAGGACCCCACCCCTCTCCACCTCCTTTGGGGGTGAGTAGGAGGTTGAGTGCCAGGGAAACAGGGGAGCTCTTCCTCCAGGTACCAAACTGAATCGAGAAAAAGAAAGGGGAAAAAAAATCGAAAAGAAAGAGCCAACGAAGCGGAAGTTTCGAGGCCCTCTGCGAGGAATAACAGTATAAATAACCGAAGACGTCTTGTAAACACTGCGGTCATAACCCCGAACATTAAACAGCCTCGGTGGCATCTGGCTCGGGGGCTGCCGCGGGCCGCGCTGGGGCAGCAGCGAGGGAACCGGGTCCCAGGCTCCCGGGCCTCGCCTCTCTGTTTATCTCAACGTAATCTCCCCCAGCGAGCTGTTCCGCGGCCGGGGAGATGTTTAAAGTCAAACCCAGGCCGCCGGAAGTCGTGGCGGGGAGCTGGGCGCACTGGCTAACCTTCGCCGACAGGCAGGCAGGCTGGTTGTTAAAGTGCATTTAATTATTAATAACAAATATGTAGCGTATGCTGTAGCGCTTTGAACATCGGAAGATATTCCCCCTCGGGATGATGGAATTGACACTTTTTTCCTGAGCTCCCAGCATCTCTTCATTGGTTTCTCACCGAGCGTTACAGGTCCTCGCCTGGAAAGTTATGAAACTCAAGAGTTTACCTTCCTGCTCCTGACAGCAACGAGCTTGCGGAATACGGGAACATCAGAGTTTCCTTTTCTGTCACAACAGCTGAAACCCTGCTCTTTCCTTGTTTACGGTTACCTTGTTTCTCACTGTACTGGGAACAACCTGGAAACCGGGGAGCGCAGAGGTGTTTTTGGAAGCTTCAGTGCAAAACCTGATCTGGACCCTCAGAGTGGAAACCGGATTTAGTCCTCTTCTATCTCTGGAAGTTTGAATGGAGGCGTGAAAGAACCATTTTTTTTTTTTAATTATCAAGCTTCTCCATAGTTCTTCACTTTTCTATTCCAAATAACATTTTTTTTTCTTAAAAAAAAAACCACACCAATATCAGGGCCTTTAGCAATATAAAGAGAGATTTATTTTCAAAAGTAGAAAAAAAAACTTGTTTGAAAAATATATATATCTTCGGGTGAATTACTTTATAAAGGTGACTGTCAAAGTCAGCTATCCTATGCTCTACACTTTTACAACATATCGTACAAAAGATACACATCGATAGGCTCTTATTAGCGGTTCATATATTTATCATTACATATTGCACTTGGACCAGCAAGGCTCGCAGAGTCATTCACGGAACCAGGAATCACGTTAAATAGGTGGGAATCGTTTGTAGGCACAACCGATCTCCTCTGGTTTGGAAACGAATCTCCTCGTCGCTGTAAAGTGTTCTCGCAGGGTGGGCCCGGGAGAGGAGCTGAGGGGGGCTGGGGGTGGGGGAGGAGGAAGTGGGGAGCAGAGGCAGAGAGAGCAGGGAGGGCCGGGGTCGCCTTCGCGGGGCCCTTCCCCCGGGAGGGGAGCGCGCCTTTCCCAGACTCGCACCTCCGAGGTCAGGACGCCGTGGTCCCACACAAGCGGCTGGCGGTCACCACTTCCTTCAGGTCACTCTCGGGCTTGCCGGCCACCATAAAGGGCCACGTCTGCGGGAGAGAAAGGAGAGCGTGGAGGCGGTGAGTGGCCGTGGAGCAGGGAGGGGGTGGGCTCCCCGGCCCCGAGGGAAGGAGAGGGCGCTGCGGGGGGCCGGCGGCGAGCCTCCCAGACCCGTTATCTCTGCGGGGTTCCCCCTCGGCTTCCCAGCGAGCCCCCTCCCGGGGCTGCAGAAAGCCGACAGCAGCACTGGCTCCAGCCTCTCAGCCCGAGGAGGCCGAGCGAAGAGGAGATCCCACTTCTTGGGGGCGAAGTGAAACCCCAGAGAGGAGGCCCCTCGGAGGCCCTCGGAGGCCCGGGCACCTCTCGGGCGCGCAGAAGGCTCCTCTCCGCCGGCCGCCGGGGGAGGCAGCGGGTTGGCGGCGAAGCGCCCGCCTCTCCCCGCGTCCGAGGCCCCGGTCGGGTTTCTGGGACCTCCTGCTCTTTGCCCCATCTGTCTTCCCTGCCGACTGTCCTGTCCTCCATCACAACTGCGGGCTTGGGCCACAGATTCCGGACTAATCGCTACCTCTTGAAGGGGGGAAAAAAAATAAAATACTAATGAAAGAACATACACTCATATTTTATTTAAGGTCATCTTCCTCCTGGACTGAGCAAGGACAGTCTTCTCTCTCTTCTCTTCCCTGCGTTTTACAGTCAAGCTCACGTCAGTGTCTTGGTCAGAGAT
Organism: Lasiurus borealis; assembly: GCA_004026805.1. NCBI lineage: Eukaryota > Metazoa > Chordata > Mammalia > Chiroptera > Vespertilionidae > Lasiurus > Lasiurus borealis. Next base: position 14,341 of record PVJN01048251.1, read on the forward strand.
GAAGGCAGCAGTGAAAGGTCAATGAAAGCACTGCTTGCATTTAACCGCCTGGTTTGAAAAAGCTAAATGGACTCGTCTCATTCGAAAAAAAACACAAACTTCCAAAAGTTGGAGGGGGAAATATTTTTTTGCGAGGCGAAATGTGGTTTTGCACCCCTTCCCCTCCCCCCACCCCCAAATCCTGCAACTGACTCGGTGAGAAGACAACTCACATCTCCCCACCTCTCTCCCTAGCGCCGGCAGATAAGGCGGCTTGTAAGAGGAAAACCTCTCCTTCTTATCAGACACACACGGGCGGTGCGAGTGTTTTTCTTTGGTGCCTGCACGTTTGGAAAACCAAAGCCAACGAGGAGAGGACCAAATAGATTTCCTCCCCAGTGACATGCATTTGAGAAACACATTAGGCTCCAGCATTGCTTTTAAAAAATTAAAATAAAAATGTTCTCCAACCTTGGATGAAAGTGACCTTTTAAAAATATTATTTATTGCTCCAGTGCTGGCGAGCATGGACTAACGATGCTGGTATTTGCTAGAACTTGGGGGATTGACGAATGTCAACCCGCCTAGAGGCGAAGCGCAGAATATTTCCGTGGTTGAGGGCTGGCATGACAAGTATGGGGGACGGGAGGTGTCCCTGTGTCACGGCCCTCTCCTGTCCGTGCTTGATTGAGGGAGAAACACAGTGGGGTGGTTTTATTTACAAGAGCTGGAAGGGGGGAAAAATCGAGTGCTGCTCTCCAGCTAGAAGAAGAAGGAAGGGATTCATAAAATGCCCCCTGGAGCGCAGCCTCTGGCCAGGGTTCCCCGTCCCGTCGTCCCGCACCCGTCCCCCCAACTCAGGGCGCGCGCCCAAGGGGGCCCTCCTCTCTGCCAGCTCAGCCCCCTGGCGCCCTCCAAACCGGGCTGCCACGTCCAACCCCGGCGCACATCCTCCCCGCGGCGGCGGCTTGCAGGGCCCAGAGCGAGGGCCGCGGGAAGCGGGGGGGATCCCTTCCCAGGGTCCCTGGAGGCGCGCGGGGCGGGAGGGCGCGGAGGTGCGGGAGTCCCGGCCCCGCGCTCGCTCCCCCTCGGCGCAGACCGCACGCACCGCACGGCCCGGCACGGCGGGCGCACGGGCGGGGACACCCGGGGCGCTCACTCACCAGGTTGACCGGGTGGATGTACCCGTTCTCGTACTTGTCGTTGGCCAGGATCTGCCTCAAGTGGGCGATGTAGCTGGACGCCAGGCGGAGCGTGTCCAGCTTGGAGAGCTTGGTGTCCGGGGGCACCCAGGGCAGCGTGGTCTTGAGCCGGGAGAAGGCCTTGCTCAGCACCCGCATGCGGGCCCGCTCGCGC
>PVJN01048252.1:0-15675 GCA_004026805.1 Lasiurus borealis
TGATTGATTACCTTGTCCTGGGCGTGATGACCCCTAACATTCTGTGAGGGGATGATTACCTTGTCCTGGGCGTGATGCCCCTAACATTCTGTGAGGGGACTGATTGATTACCTTGTCCTGGGCGTGATGCCCCTAACATTCTGTGAGGGGACTGATTGATTACCTTGTCCTGGGCGTGCAGCAGGAAGAGGACGTCCGCGTACTTGAACCCCTCGCTTTCTTGCAATTCCTTCTGCAGCAGCTTATTCCTCAGGACAATGCAGGCCAAGGAGAAGGCCACCTCCACCTGGACGTGGGGTTTTCAGAGGGTATTTTCCACCCGCGGTTTGACAAGTGGCCCTTTTTATTGCACAGGCATCGATACGGGAGGGACTAACGGGGAGGTACTATCAAATCCCGGGATTCCAGTTCTCTCGCTGGCATTTATAGAGGCATTTACAACGTCTGGAGGAATGGCCCTTATGGCTTTTGTACAGCTGGGGAACGATCCTGTCTCTGGGTGCTGGGCACAGGTGTAGCCCTTCTTGATCTAAATTAAAGGAAAAAAAAAAATTTCCTGGCTTGGGTCCGTCTGGCGTGGCTCAGTGGTTGAGTGTCGACCTATGAACCAGGATGTCACGGTTCGCTTCCTGCTCAGGGCACAGGCCCAGGTTGCAGGCTCCATCCCCAGTAGGGGGTGTGCAGGAGGCAGATCTCCTGGCAGGGGTTCAGCTGTTTTGAACTGCTTATTGGATATGACCTATGTGTTGTAAGCCTGTGAGTGAAGCAGAGCCTGCGGGGAGTGCTGAGGGTTGGCCCTCTGTTTGCGGGGCCATGATTTGAGCATCCTGTAAAGCGTGCAGGAGGCAGCTGGTTGATGTCTCTCTCTCATCAATGTTTCTAACTCTATTCCTCTCCCTTCCTCTCTGTAAAAATCAATAAAAATATATATTAAAAAATATGGTATTCATTCACCTTTTTTTAAAAAAAAAAAGCGTAGTGTTTGTATTGTCGTCGTGACCTTGCACACGGTACCACTCGACCTTGAAGTGTCCCCGCTGGGTGAGTTTTCACCACGCCGGCGACGCACCTTGATGCTCAGAGACGGGTGGTTCCTCAGCAGCTGGATCAGCACCGGGAAGGCGTTCTCCTCCACCACGAACTGCTGGCTCGTGGGGTTGCTGGTGTGGGCCACACCTGGAAGACCCACGCCGCCAGATTGGTTTCCATCGGGGGAGTGGTGGGGTGCTGGACTGACAGAGCCCCAGCGCGACACCGTTATCAGCGCTGCCCCCCTCCGCCTGGGGCAGCGGTTCTCCACCTTCCTAAAGCCGAGCGACCCTTGCATACAGTCCTCATGGGGTGGTGACCCCCAACCATGAAATGTTGCTGCTGTGATGCATCGTGATGTCAATATCTGCATTTTCCGATGGTCTTAGGCAACCCCAAAGGGGTCGTGACTCAGGTTGAGAACCGCTGGCCTAGGGGTGCGCACGCAGAGCGGGTGCTGCGGGGCCTGTTGGAGACAGGACCTCCCACGCGCCCGGGGGCCGGGTCCCAGGTCCGAGCTGACGGCATCAGCGGGGTCTCTGGGGCCAGAGGGAGCACACAGCCCTTCAGCCAGCCACAGTGTTTGTGCTGGAGCGGAAAGCGGACTCTCTCTAGGCCGGAGAAGCGCTCCTGAGCATCAAGCAAAGAGGGGGCACAGCCAGAGCCCCCCGGGAAAGGCCACCCCCTCCCGGACACAGCCGCATGGCTCGTGCCGAGTTCCAGAGCCCCCTCTGGCTCGGGCCCTGGACCCAGACTCCGGGGTGCTGTCCCCTCCAGGACTGAAAAGCAAATAAGTGCAAGTGGATTTGTTCTCTTAGAAAAGCGTATGATTAGTAAACGACAAAGGAGATGCTATCGCTGCACCAATTCAACTGAATGACGTTTGCAAAAGGCAAAGGGAAGGGGAACATTTACTACTGGAAGCGGATACAGTTCTCTGAGTCTCTAAACAACACAATTCGAAATACTCCTAGACTATCAGGGAATAATAATAGGGGTCAGTTGTTGAAGAATTATTACGTGCAAGGTACTTCAAGCTTATGATACTCCAGTGCGTCTTTATAAAAATGACTAGCGGGAATATTCTGGTTAAAAATTCCTAACCAGCGTGCCAGAACAGAATCTATGTAAAAAATGGAGTTCCGCCACTTTGCTCAGTAAGGAGAATTAAAAGAAGAATTAAAAGAAGACTGTACGCTGAAGCCGGTGTGGCTCAGTGGATAGAGCGTCGGCCTGCGGACTGAAGGGTCCCAGGTTTGATTCCCGTCAGGGGCGTGTACTTTGGTTGCAGGCACATCCCTAGTAGGGGGCGTGCAGGAAGCGGCTGATGGATGTCTCTCTCTCTCATCGATGTTTCTGACTCTCTGTCCCTCTCCCTTCCTCTCTGTAAAAAATCAATGAAGTCTATGTGAAAAAAAGAAAAAAGAAATTCAATGGGAAAAAAAACCCACAAAACTATCCACACATTAAAACTGGTGGGGTGCCGAGACCGGTTTGGCTCAGTGGACAGAGCGTTGGCCTGTGGACTGAAAGGTCCCAGGTTCGATTCCAGTTGGGGGCATGTACCTTGGTTGCGGGCACATCTCCACTGTGGGGCATGCAGGAGGCGGCTGATCCATGTCTCTCTCTCCCTTCCTCTCTGTAAAAAATCAATGAAGTCTATGTGAAAAAAAAAGAAAAAAGAAATTCAATGGGAAAATAAAAAACAAACACACACAAACTATCCAGACATTAAAACTGGTGGGGGCTCTCGCAGCGGGACAGCGGGAGGGAGCCCCTCAGCGGTGACCACGGGGGCGGGAGGGCGCACCGATGCACATGGAGCCCACGGCGCGGATGACGCTCAGCAGCGTGCCCTCCGCCAGCTTGCTGATCCTCAGCAGGCGCACGAGCGGCGCGATGCCGTTGCCCTCGCAGATCTGGTTCTGGTGCAGCCGGCTGTCCTTGCTCAGCGCGATGACGGCCTCGCCTCCTGCAAGAGAGAGCAAGCCGGCCGGCCGGCGGGGCTCGGTGGCGGAGCATCGACCTACGAACCTGGAGGTCGTGGTTCGATTCCCGGTCCGGGCACAGGCCCGGGTGGCCGGCTCCATCCCCAGGAGGGGGCCTGCAGGAGGCAGCCGATCCATGCTTCTCTCTCATCACTCATGTTTCTCTCCCTTCCTCTTTGAAAGCATTAAAAATATATTTGAAAAATAAAACAGGCCAAAACCAGTGTGGCTCAGTGGATAGAGCGTCGGCCTGCAGACTGAAAGGTCCCAGATTTGATTCTGGTCAAGGGCATGTACCTTGCTTGCGGGCGCATCCCCAGTAGGGGGCGTGCAGGAGGCGGCTGATCGATGTCTCTCTCTCATCGATGTTTCTGACTTTCTATCTCTCCCCCTTCCTTTCTATAAAAAATCAATAAAATATATTTAAAAGAATAAAATAAAACAGCCCAGCCAATGTAACTCAGGGGTTGAGCATCGACCTATGAACCAGGAGGTCACGGGTTTGATTCCCACTCAGGGCAATGCCCGGGTTGCAGGACACAGCCGATCAATGATTCTCTCTCATCTTTGATGCTTCTCTCTCCTTCTCCTTTCCTCTCTGAAATGGATAAAACCAATAGAAATATATTTAAAAGATAAAATAAAATAGAAAAGCAGGCCGCATGTCTGAGCGCCGTGCTCCCGGGTGCTGACTGGGCCGGCAAGCCACTCACCGACGTACTGCATCTTGGCCGAGGGCGACAGCAGCATGTTGATGATGAAGTTGTAGCCGATCTGCTCGGCCATGTACTTCTGCTGCTTCAGCGTCTGCCCCGCCAGGGCCCAGAGCGCCACCGCGCCCTGCTCCTTCACCTCCAGCTGGAAGGCCTGCGTGCAGAGAGGCGTCCTTCAGCTGCAGGAATAGCTGGCTTTCATATATATATATATATATATATATATATATATTTATTTATTTTAAATATATTTTTATTGATTTCAGAGAGGAAGGGAGAGGGAGAGATAGAAACATCAAGCGACCTTGCTAACAGTTTTCAACCTGTGGGTTGCAACCCACAAGTTGAGAACTGCTGCTGCAGAGCCTAAGACAATCAGAAAACACAGATATTTACATTAGAATTCACAACAGTAGCAAAATTACAGTGATGAAGTAGCAACAAAAGTAATTTTAAGATTGGGGGTCACCACCACATGAGGAGCTGTATTAAAAGGTCACAGCATTAAAAAAGGTTGAGAACCGCTGAACCAGAGTCATTGTACATGCCCTCTATTAGGAATGCACCCCACAATCCTGGCCTGCGTCCTGACCAGGAATCGAACCTTGACCTCCTGGTTCCTAGGTCGCTCAATCACTGAGCTGTTTTAAAGCAATTTTTAAAAATATATATTTAATTGATTTTTTACAGAGAGGAAGGGAGAGAGATAAAAAGTCAGAAACATCGATGAGAGAGAGACATCCCTCAGCCGCCTCCTGCACGCCCCCCACTGTGGAGATGTGCCCGCAACCAAGGCACATGCCCCCAACCGGAATTGAACCCGGGACCTTTCAGTCCACAAGCCGAGGCTCCATCCACTGAGCCACACCGGTCTTGGCTCACTGAGCTGTTTTAATATATTTTTTAATTGATTCCAGAGAGTAAGAGGAGAGAGACAGAGATAGATAGAGAGAGAGAGAGAGAGAGAGAGAGAGAGAGAGAGAGAGCAATGATGAGAGAGAATCATGGATCAGGTGCCTCTTGCATGCCCCCACTGGGTGGGTCAAGCCTACAGCCGGACACGGGCCCTGACCGGGCACCGAACTATGACCCCTGGTTCACAGGTCGACGTCTAACCACAGAGCCATGCCATGGGGGAGGAACATCCCAAGTTCGAAGACGTTCTCCTAGAACCGGTCGCCGCGTTCCCCGGCAGAGCGGGGTCAGCCGTGAGCACGGTGGCTCAGGACAGGACCGGCGGCCCTCCGTTCCTACCTTGAGGAGCTTCAGGAGGTATTTGCTCAGCGAGTTTTCCAGAAAGGCCCGCTGGATGGACGGGTTGTAGCTGGCCAGCGACTCCACGGCCATGGCGCCGTTCACCTGCACGTTCAGCTGCTTCCCCTTGAACAGGGCCACCAGCGGCGGGATGGCGCCCTCGGCCGCCAGCGCGTTCTGCACGTCCTTGTTGTCGCGCGCCACCTCCGCGATGGTGGCCGAGGCCACCGCCTTCAGCAAGTCTGCGGGGTGCGAGGCCCGTCAACCGCGCCTCCTGAGAAGCCAGGCTCTCGCCCAAAACCGGGGTGGCTCAGAGGACGGAGCGTCGGCCTGCGGACTGACAGGTTCTAGGTTCCATTCCGGTCCAGGGCATGGACCTTGGTGGCAGGCAAATCCCCAGTGGGGGGCGTGCAGGAGGCGGCTGATGGATGTCTCTCTCTCTCATCGATGTTTCTAGCTCTCTATCCCTCTCCCTTCCTCTCTGCAAAAAGCCAATAGAATATATTTAAAGAAGCAAGACTCGCCGAAACCGGTGTGGCTCAGTGGATAGAGCATTGGCCTGCGGACTGAAGGGTCCCAGGTTCGATTCCAGTCAAGGGCATGTACCTTGGTTGCGGGCACATCCCCAGTGGGGGGCGTGTAGGAGGCCGCTGATGGATGTTCCTCTCTTATCATTGATGTTTCTAACTCTCTATCCCTCTCCCTTCCTCTCTGTAAAACAATCAATAAAATATATTTAAAAAAAAAAAAAAAAAGCCAGACTCTACAGACACAGCCAATTAGCTCCACATATTGTGAAGGCACATATGATTCAGGGGTTGAGCGTCGACCTCTGAACCAGGCGGCCAGGGTTCGATTCCCTGTCAGAGCACAGGCCCAGGTTGCAGGCTCCCTCCCCAGTGGGAGGAGTGCAGGAGGCGGCTGATGGATGTTGTCTCTCATCCATGTTTCTAACTCTCGATCCCTCTCCCTTCCTCTCTGTGAAAAATCAATAAAATATATTTAAAGAAGCAAGACTTAAAGACACAGCCGATTAGCTCCACATATTGGGAAGGTAATGTGTGCGGTGCGGACAGCCCACCAGCGTGGCTCAGTGGCTGAGTGCTGACCTCTGAACCAGGCGGCCAGGGTTCGATTCCCGGTCAGGGCCCAGGCCCGGGTGGCAGGCTCCCTCCCCGGTGGGGGCGGGCAGGAGGCAGCCGGTCCGTGATTCCCCCTCCTCATTGGTGCCTCCCTCTCCCCCCACCTCCCTGCCTCCCTGCGATGAGTGAACACAGAGAAAGCAGCCCTGACGCCGCCCCCTCGGGCAGAGCTCCCCGCTCACCGGAGCTGGAGGTGAGGAACATGATGAGCGGCGGGATGCCGCGGTGGTCCCGCACGGCCCGCTGGTTGCTCTCGTTGCCCATGCACAGGACGCGGATGCAGTGCATCACGTTCACCAGCACGTTCTCGATGTCCAGCTTCAGCAGGTTGATGAGGGCGGGGATCCCGTTCTGCGGGGAGACAGCGCGCGTGACCGTGACCACGGCCTCTCCCATAGGAGGCCCTCGCTGGGAGCCGCCCGCCCGCCCGCCTCTGCGGCCACCGAGGCCCCTGCGCCCAGATGCCTCCTAATGCGGCCCCAGGGGAGAGCCAGCGGCCTGAGCAGAGCGGAGGCTTTATGTGACAGCGACGATCCTATACAGGTATTTTTATATTTTTTTAAATATATTTTATTGATTTTTCACAGAGAGGAAGGGAGAGAGATAGAGAGTCAGAAACATTGATGAGAGAGACATCGATCAGCTGCCGCCTGCACACCCCCCATTGGAGATGTGCCTGAAACCAAGGTACATGCCCTTGACCGGAATCGAACCTGGGGATCCTTCAGTCCACAGGCCGATACTCCATCCACGAGCCACACTGGTTTCGGCTATAAATGTATTTTTAAAACGCCTTCCTTCAGCCGTGCACTGGGAATCGAGACCACAACCTAGGCCTGTGCCCCGACTGGAATCCAACCTGGGACCCTTCTGTCCGCCGGCCGGTGCTCACCCACAGTGCCCGCTCGCGGTGACACTGGATAAGGTATCGAAAGGGCAGAGCAGTGGCATGTGATCCACGGAATGCAGAGCCCCTGCAGACACCTGTGCCATGGCAGGTATGCTGACTGGCGACTGTGTCTGTGCCACACAGACTGTTGTTGTCAAATGTGAACAGAATTCCCTAATTTTATTTTATTTTTTTACAATCTATTTTATGGATTTTTTTTTTTATATAGAGAGGAAGGAAGAGGGATAGAGAGTCAGAAACATTGATGAGAGAGAGACACCCATCACCTGCCTCCTGTACACACCTCCTCCTGGGCATGTGCCCGCCACCAAGATACATGCCCTTGACCTGAATCGAACCTGGGGCCCTTCAGTCCGCAGGCCGACGCTCTACCCACTTAGCCACACTGGTCAGGGCAGAATTGCCCTAGTTTTAAATGAAGGAAAGAAATAACGCAAGCGTTTTCCAGACAGTAAGACACGGGGAGGACACCCGGCTTTTGACAAAGTGAGCGGCTCAGCGACGTGAGCAGGTGTGTGCTCAGGAGGCATCCACGGTGGGGGAGGGAGCCGTCCCCTGGCACCGGCCCCGGGCAGGGCCGGCAGGACGGGTTCCCCCCCAGCGAGTGGCTCCGCCACGCGGGGCCCAGAGAAGACGCTCCGCTCTCCGGCCGGACCAGCAGGGCGGGGAATGCGTGTAGCCTGCCCTGCTCTGGCTTCTCCCAGGGCAGCGGTTCTCAACCTGTGGGTCGTGACCCCTTTGGAGGTCGAACGACCCTTTCCCAGGGGTCGCCTAAGACCATCGGAAAATGCAGATACAGTGGTGCCTCGAGATACGAGTGCCCTAACATACGAGATGTTTGAGATACGAGCCGTAAAGCGAGTGATTTTTGCTTTGAAATACGAGCAACAGTTGTGACAGGAGTCATCGCGCGGATCGGCCGGCTGCACACGACCCACCAGTTTCCTGTGACTCGAGCGTCTCATAGTTTCCCACGTCTCAAGGTTACGGAACAAATTAAACTCGAATCTCGAGGTACCACTGTATTACATCACGATGCATGGCTGGGGGTCACCACCCCGTGAGGAACTGTCTTAAAGGGTCGCGGCCTGAGGAAGGCGGAGAACCGCAGCCTCAGAGGGACCGGCCGTCCCGCCGGCCAGCGGCCGCCCCGGCGCGCGCGCTCACTCACGTGGCGGGCGATGATGTCCTTGTTCTCCAGCTGCGCGATGTCGTACAGGATGACGGCGCAGCGCGAGTGCAGCTCCGGCTCGTCGGAGGCCAGCAGGCTGATGAGGGCGGGGATGCCGCCCACCTCCACGATGGCGTGCACCACGCTGGCGTGCGTGGAGATGTTGCTCAGCAGCCCCACCGTCTTGCACTGCAGCTTGATCTTGGAGCCTTTCAGCAGGTTGATGAGGGCGGGGATGGTGCCTGCGGGACAGAGAGAGAGGGGTGGGGGAAGCATGAGTCATTCGGGGACCGTGTGCAGCCCATTGGTCATCAGGAGACTTCGGTGATGCTGGTGGCCCTGGCTGGGGTGGCTCCGTGGGTGAGCGCCGGCCGGCGGATGGAAGGGTCCCAGGTTGGATTCCAGTCGGGGCACAGACCCGGGTTGCGGGCTTGATTCCCAGTGTGGGGCGTGCAGGAGGCAGCCGATCCATGATTCTCTCTCGTCTTTTTTTTTTTTAAATATATTTTATTGATTTTTTATAGAGAGGAAGGGAGAGGGATAGTGAGAAACATCAATGAGAGAAAGACATTGATCAGCCGCCTCGTGCACACCCCCTACTAGGGATGTGCCTGCAACCAGGACACATGCCCTCGACCAGAATTGAACCTGGGACCTTTCAGTCCGCAGGCCGACGCCCTCTCCACTGAGCCACACCGGTTTTGGCAGACAGCCCTTTATTCTGAAAAATAACGTGGCTTTCTAGCCTGCTTGAACAATGAGGAAGATAAACAGCTGTCTGATCTTATAGGCCAGAGACTAGATACTCCCATGCTCTCACGCCATGCCAGATGTATTTTTTTAAAAATATATTTTATGGATTTTTTACAGTGATGAAGGGAGAGAAATAAAAAGTTAGAAAAATCAATGGGAGAGAATTTTTTACAGTGAGGAAGGGAGAGGAATAGAGTTAGAAAAATCAATGGGAGAGAAACATCGATCAGCTGCCTCCTGCACACCTCCTAGTGGGGATGTGCCCGCAAACCACGTACATGCCCTTGACCGGAATCGAACCTGGGACCTTTCAGTCTGCAGGCCAACGCTCTATCCACTGAGCCAGATGTATTTTTTAACTGAATAGAACTGTGTTGTTTTCAAGGCCACCAGCTTTCAGCGAGATCACCACTAAGCACACAGAGGGCTGGCTCTTTCATAGAAAGGAAACTTCCGCTTGTTTGCTCTGCTCAGAAATGGAAAGACATTTCCCCCCACTCTCTCCCCCTCACCGCCCCCGCACCCCCCGGGGTATAATGAAGCGGAACTCCCGTCACTCTCCTGGCTCCTCCCACCATCAGACCGTGTGACAGAACGTCCCCATCATTTCAGACAGTGCTGCTCCCCACACAACGCCAGGAGGACGAGAGAGGCTTACGGAGGGCGAGCAATCAGCCTGCATTCCGAACACAGAGACACCGGCCAACACAGGCCGGCCGCGAAGCCCACGGAGACAGCTTCTAATTTAAAAAGCCAACTTTTAAATACAGGCTACATGGTACCTTGAGATACAAGTGCCCTAACGTACGAGATTCTTGAGGTACGAACCATCGAGTGAGCGATTTTTGCTTTGAAATACGAGCAACAGTTGAGATAGGAGTCATCGCGCGGATCGGCCGGCTGCACACGACCCACCCGTTTACCACGACTCGAGCGTCTCACAGTTTCCCACGCCTCAAGGTTACGAAACGAATTAAACTCGTATCTCGAGGTACTGCTGTACAGATAATTTGGTAGCATGCCCATTTCATGTCATTGTTAGACTGGCCCGGTTTTAGAGACACGGGATTTGTGTCATTAGTGGATCCTGTGTAGGGTCCCATGGGGAAAAGAAAGATAGATCTCCAAGGGACTCCGGGGGTGGAATGGAGCTCAGGGCATGGAACAGCCCGCGCCCGCCGCCTCACCTGCGTCCAGAATGCACCGCCAGTACTCGTCCTTGGCCAAGCAGATCACCTCCAAGGACATGACGGCCATCATCCGCCGCTTGTAGCTCTCGCATTGCAGCATTTCTGGCGGAAGTCACAGGGCGTCGCGTTAGAATTTCACAGGAAGAAGGGAAGGGCTGACTCTGTTCTGTCCAGGCCAAGTGCAGCCAGGAGTCGCCATCTGCCCCATCACCACCAGCACATCTATGACACTCCCTCTCTCCCCATCACCACCAGCACATCCATGAAACTCCCTCTGCGTGTGGCCTGTGAGGTGCCGAACACATCACGTATGCCATGATCTTTCAGGGAGAGAGCGATGGAAACATCAACGATGAGAGAGAGCCATGGACCAGCTGCCTCCTGCTCGCCCCACACTGAGGGTCGAGCCTACAATCCAGGCCTGTGTCCTGACCCAGAAGCGAACCTGGGACCCTTCAGTCTGCAGGCTGACACTCTATCCACTGAACCGCACTGGTGAGGGCATTAATTTGCTTTATTGATGGAGAAGATGGTTGGACTTGGGGAGAAAATTGTAATATAAAAATAAATGTAATTGTGTAAAATGTAGTCTACTTGGGTTATTTATCTTTAATTAGAAATAAAACTACTCTTACACACACACAAAACTATAGTTTGGTGCTATTTTTTAAATTTCTGGTTTTAACTTAACATCTTTTATTTCATGATTTTTATTTTTTATTTATGTATGCATGTATTTATGCGCTTATGTATGTATTTATTTTAATCCTCACCCAAGGATATTTCTCCCTTGATTTTTAGAGAGAATGGAAGAGAAAAGGAAAGATGGAGAGAAATACCGATGTGAGAGAAACACATCTATTGGCTGCCTCCTTCACGTGCTCTGACCAGGGCTCAGGCCAGGGAGGAGCCTGCAACTGAGGGATGTGCCCTTGACCAGAAACAAACCTAAGGCCCTTCGTTCCACAGGCCGACGCTCTACCCACAGAGTGCTACCAGTTAGGGCTTTCACGGTGTTTAAAATTTATTTTTTTATTTTATTTTATTTTTTAAAATATATTTTACAGAGAGGAAGGGAGAGGGATAGAGAACTAGAAACATTGATGAGAGAGAAACATTGATCAGCTGCCTCCCGCACACCTCCCACTGGGGATGTGCCTGCAACCAAGGTCCATGCCCTTGACCAGAATCGAACCTGGGACCCTTCAGTCCACAGGCTGACGCTCTATCCACTGAGCAACACCAGTTTTGGCTGTTTCCAAATTTAAAGGTCAGTGCATGTGTTCCTGCACTTGATTTCCCCCCATCTCAGATCATCACTAATTAGCTTGAATAGCAGTCACAACATCAACCTATATATGTAAAAGGCTAATATGCCAATTGTCCACTAGGAGTTCCACAGGGAGAGCGAGTTTGACCATTTGCTCTGACGAGCGCTGACCACTAGGGGGTGGTGCAGAACATAGCAGGTGACCAGGGGTAGGGGCGGGTGCTGAGGGAGCTAGGGAAGGAGGCGGGGAGGCGGGGAGGCGGGGAGGCCAGCCCCGGGACCCTCCCCTGCCCAGAGTTCATGCACCGGGCCCCCGTGGACTCAGGAAGAGACCGCGCTCCGCACTCACCCACCAGCGTCTTCCACACGGGCAGCTCGGGCAGGTGCAGCTCGATGATGTGCTTGAGCACCTCCGTGTGGAAGGTGAGCACCGAGAGGTGGATGATGTTGTTGCCCTTGATGTCCGTCTTGCGCCAGTTGGCCCCGAGGGAGAACAGGTACTTGATGGTGTCCAGCGCCCCGGACGTGGCGGCCAGCAGCAGCGGCGTGCACTGGTTCCTGAAACCCGGGGGACACGCGTGGCGGCTGAGCGTGCACAGCGCCGCGTCTCCTTCCTGTCGCCCTCGCCCCACGGCTCTGGAGGAGGAGGAGGAGGAGGCCCGGCCTGGACCACCCCCACCACCACCCCCACCATCACCGGCCGCGTCCGGTCCGCGGGGGGGCGAGCCGCACGGCCCGGGGGTGACTCACTCGGCTGTGGCCTCGGCCTCCAGCAGGCCCGGGTCCTTGCGGCAGAGGATCATGATGATGCAGATGTTGTCGTAGAAGGCGGCGAAGTGGATGGGCATCCAGCCCCGCTTCTCGGGCAGCGTGTAGTCGGCTTTGAAGCAGAGGAGGCAGGTGGTGGACTCCAGCGAGCAGGCCTGGGCGGCCAGGTGCAGCGGCGTGGGGCCTGGCACGGACAGACGGACGGGCGGATGGACGGGTGGTGCCTTCAGGGGTCCGAGCCCCCCGACAGGCCAGGGCCTGTGCCCTTGACCGGGAATGGAACAGGCCGGGACACAGGCCCCGTGGTGCCCGGCCACAGAGCGTGGCGTGAGCTTCAAGAGGGGTACGGGGAGCGTGGGTGTGGGCCACCCTACACCAGCGGTTCTCCACCTTCCTAAGGCTGCGGCCCTTTAAGACAGCTCCTCATGGAGTGGTGACCCGCAACCATAACATTATTTCCGTGGCTACTTCATCACTGTCATCTTGCTGCTGTCATGAACTGTCATGTAAATATCTGATAGGCAGGATGTCTTTTCGTTGTTACAAATGGAACATCATGAAAGCATAGGGATTCATCACAAAAACAATATGTCATTGTATCTTGTGAAATATTTATTTCTAATGACAAATAAATGAAATGTTGTCTTGAATCGTGGTGTAGCATGGGCAACAGTCTTCCTAGGACAACAGTAAACGACATGGCTGCACTTTGCGACACCGAGGAGCGGTGTGTTGGTTCCTAAGACCATGGGAAATAGGTGTTTTCCGATGGTCTTAGGCGACCCCTGTGAAAGGGCCGTTCGGCCCCCAAAGGGGTCGCGACCCACAGGTTGAGAACCGCTGCCCTACACGTCCTCACTTACCTCGGGCTGCCAGGCCATTGGAAAGCAATACCTCCTTAACAGTTAGGGATGCGCATCATGAAGGTGTCAGAGTGGAAAAGTCAGGTCAAGGCGGTCGATAGTTTTTGTGACAGAATTAGCTAGTTCTTGTTTATTTTCCCTTTGCTCCCAGAGGCCTCTCTGCCCCTCAATCCGGGGGGTGTCGGTCAATTCTCGTCTCGCCTCTCCAGGGTAAAAGGACCACGTCTTCCTCTCTCATCAGTTCCTGTCCTCGGCCTCTGTGGCTTCACTCTCCCCCCCCTTCCACTTCCTCTCTCCCTCCCCCCATTCCTGGGGGAGCCTCCTATGGGTGTCCCCAGGGTCCTGACCTCCGATGGTCACTGTCACTAGCTGGCCGCCCCTCTAAACACCATGAACCGGGGTTTGCCCGTTGGAGGTATAAAAGCGGCTTTGGGGTCTGATTTTATGAAAACACGTAGAGGCGACTGCACAGGTCACAGTTAAACAGCGGGACCAACAGACTGGCTGGCGTGTGGATAAACAGCCGGGGGAGAAAACGCTCACAGGCCGTCCCGTGACATTCGCGTGAGACGGAGCATGTGGGGACCACAGGCCTGAGGAAGGTTTTAACATGCAGCCACGTTCTAACAGGCACCGCGCATCTCACGGCTGTCTTACCGTTTCTTTCTCTTTTGGTGTCCGTTTTTGATGACTCTGTTTAAAGGAAACACACAGAGGAACGGGATGGTTAATGGAGAGTAGTGTCCAAGGAGCAAAAATGGGCTCGTGTGGAAGAGGAGGGAGGCGATGTTCGAACACAGGGGACAGGAGGCGGGACTGAGGCAGCCTTGGGCCTGGCACCGGGCATTCTGGGTGCATCTGATACACGCTGCCCCTCGGTGGTGGTCAGACACACCGCTGGGCGGTTCTATGCTGGTGAAGCAGCAGCGGGCACTGCCAATATTGCTCCACATACTTGAAAGTCTGCCCAGCCCGGCCGGCGTGGCTCCGTGGTTGAGCATCCACCTGTGAACCAGGAGGTCACGGTTCCATCCCCGTCAAGGGCACAGGCCCGGATTGGGAACTTGATCCCCAGGGTGGGGCCTGCAGGAGGCAGCCGACCCATGATTCTCTCTCATCATCGATGTTCTCTCTCCCTCTCCCTCTCCCTTCCGCTCTGAAATCATTAAAAATATACAGCGGTCCCTCGAGATACGAGTGCCCTAACATATGAGATTTTTGAGATACGAGCCGTCGAGCAAGCGGTTTTTGCTTTGAAATACGAGCAACAGTTGAGATACGAGTTATTGCGGGGATCGGCCAGCTGCACACGACCCACCAGTTTACCGCGATATGAGGGTCTCATAGTTTCCCACGCCTCAAGGTTATGGGACGAATTAAACTTATATCTCGAGGTACCACTGTAATCACAGGATGAATGAGACTCCAATTTGTCAACATTTTGGGGGCACCATGTGACCCCAATTGTTGCCTATTTATGGAGCTGGCATTCAAGTGAGGGCGACAGACAGGGTGGACCAATCACAGCAGGTAAGAGAGCAGCATGTGACCCCTAGGGAGGGAGCCCCTCTGAACGAAGCGGGACAGAAACCTCAGCTCCACTCGGGGCACCAATGCCACCTTGTAGGTAGTCTTGCTCTAAAAGCCACATGATTCTCTTCCTCTTTCTCTCCTTTTTAATATGTTATTGATTTTGAGAGTGAGAGGAAGGGAGAGGGAGAGACACAGAAACATCCATGATGAGAGAGAGAGAGACATCGATCGGCTGCCCCCTGCACGCCCCCCACTGGGGATGGAGCTTGCAACCCGGGGCTGTACCCTGACCGGGAATGGAACCGTGACCTCCTGGGTCCTAGGCCGATGCCCACCTCGCAGCCACGCCGGGTAGCTGAGGCTCGACATGCATTCTTGATGCCGAGGAAAAGGGGCAAGGAAAGAACCCAGCGCAGCCCCTGGGTGAGCCTAACGGCGCGGGCACCTTGGCTGAACATGATGAAGCGCCGCTGGTTGACGTTGAAGTTGGCCTTGCACAGCTGGCAGATGATGGGCACGCGGTTGTGCAGGGCCGCGTGGTGGAAGATGGCGTAGCCCGCCTCGTCCGACACGTTGATGGTGGAGCTGGAGGTCTTGCGGCTGAAGGTGTGGAACACGGCGCTCAGGCCCTTCTCCACCGCGGACTTCATGCCGAACGGGATGCTCTACGGATCAGCAGAGGCCGCGGTCAGCGAAGGAACGCGGGGCAGCGGACCCGGCCCGCATCTCACATGCCGGTGCCGGCGGCAGTGGGATTTCACTGGACCCCTGTCAGAGCGTCTCACTGGGCAGAGATCGACGCTGTGAGAGCTCCTGGAGAAACACCAAGGACTCCCAACCTTATTTTTGGCGAGCTCTTCTCTCCTCCCTGCCCCCATTTCTTTTAAAATATATTTTATTGATTTTTTACAGAGAGGGAGGGAGAGGAATAGACAGTTAGAAACATCGATGAGAGAGAGACATCGATCAGCTGCCTCCTCCTGCAGACCCACTAGGGATGTGCCAGCAACCAAAGTACATGCCCTTGACCGGAATTGAACTTAGAATCTTTCAGTTTTCGGGCCGACACTCTATCCACTGAGCCACCGCCC
>PVJN01048253.1:0-15675 GCA_004026805.1 Lasiurus borealis
CCAAAAGACAGGGAATGCCAGAGATGGGGTGCCATTTGAAATAGGGTGGACAGAGCAAGCCTTATGGAAAAGGCAGCGTTTTATTAAAGATCAGACAGAGGGGAGGGAGTGAGCTGCATAGGTTAATGAGAGCAGAACACTCCAGAACAGAGGGAAGGAGCTGTGACAAGTTTGCAAGGTGGGAACGTGCTGTGCTCACTCACAGCGAGGAGATCGACCAGGTGGCTGAACCAGAGTGAGTGAGATAAGTAAGGTGGGGATGAGCAGGGGACTGTGGGGGATGGGAAGGTGGAAGCTGCAGAATATAGAGAGCCTTGCAGTCTATGCTACTAAGACGGACTACTGCTCTCTGTGAAACAGAGTCTGAGAAAGACAGGTAATCAAACATAAACTTTGTCTCATGGTTTAAAGATGGATCATGAATGAGCAGGTACCAAATACCCTAACATATAATTTAAAGACACCTAAGTTAGTTGGTATACCAATACCAGCAAGACAGCCCCCACAGTTTGGAAATATAGCACAATTCTATTTATGCTTCCCACTTTCCCCCTTGAATTAAAAAATGAGTGCTGGTCCACTTGAGAGCATACTTCTTCCTCTAGAAATGAGAGAAATGGACATTTCCGGACATTAAATGGGTTCCCTGTTATTTTTAGGGCTCGCACAGCTGAAGCCACTGAACTCGAAAGTGCTCCCTTGATCAAAGAGCTCAAAAAGGACTCCCCACTCCTGAGAGCTCTGTCTCTAACAGGATTATGCTCGAATTAAAAGACAGAGCCATTCAGAACCTAGGGCACTCTTTGGCTTTGAAGTCTGCCTCAACAACAATCCATTTCTGTAGGAACTAGAGCTGGAGAACTACAAGGAAACCTGCAATGATTTTCAAATGGAGAGCTTTGTACAAGGTAATCAGGGGAGAAGAAACATTTGAGTGAACACTCTGGGTCCACCTTTGAGCAAATGATGGCATAAAAGAGAAAATGTTTGTTTCCTCTCCTGAAGCATTTGACAAGGCAGAGGATTTTTTTATTACTATTCATAAGCAAAGAGTGTCCAATGTTTTCAAACTCGGTGTGTGTGTGTGTGTGTGTGTGTGTGTGTGAGAGAGAGAGAGAGAGAGAGAGAGAGAGAGAGAGAGAGAGAGAGAGAGAGAGAGAGAGTGTTTCAATACACTCACATTTAGAGGAGCCCAGTGCAAACACTCTTATGGTCTTTGTTAAGTCAATATGTATCAGGTACCTTCTAGGTGGCAGGTGGAGAGAGGTAAATAAAACATGGCCTTTCCCCCTGAGGAGGAGGAGGAAGAAGGGAGGAAGAGCATGGAGGGGAAGGAAGATAATCTCCTATCCCTTGACTGTGCGTGGCCCTGTAGCTTGCTTTGGCCAACAAAATGTTCTGTTTGGCCAAAGTCACTCTCCCTACATCTTCAGCTTTTTCCTTTACCATAGAGAACAACATCCTTGTGATAAACTAACAGTACTGCAGGAAAAAAGTCAATAGAATCTTTCTGAACAGGAAAAAAAATTTAAATATAAAATAATGCCACATTGCTCAAGTCCCCTTCTGACAGTACCTGATGTGACTGACAGGGTGAACATGGGAAAGATTTAAATTTTAACATAAATGTAAGGGTTTCTTTGATCCATGAACAACTCATCTCTCTTTAATTTCTCAGTAATAAAATAAGACCACAGTCCTCTACAGTGTAAAATTCATCTACTCTCAGATGTTTTCCAACATGTGTATTAGTTAGCATTGAATTTCTTTTCCTGGTTAGATTTCCTTTTGGCCACACTAGAGCTAGGAGGATGTGATGCCAGAACCACCAGGCGATGTCAGGAAGAAATCCATCAGTCCAAAGGAAAAGCCCACACTCTCCTTCCAGAGCTTCTAGAGATTTCTGTGAAGAGATGTTAGGACGGACCTGGAGTGACACAACCAAGTGGCTGAGGTTGCACTTCCTCAGGAATGCAGAGGAGGAAAGGGACTTGGCCGAGTGGTGCACCTGCTATGTGCTTGCATGTGTGATAGCCATGTTCACATGCTTGAATTATATTACGGACTCCTCATGGTCGTTCTGTGAGATATACATTGTCCGGCTTTTTCAAGTTAGAAAATGGAGGCTTTGGGATCTTTAAGAAAACTTAAGCAGAAGTTACTTAACTAGGAAGTAGCATAATCAATATTTGAGAACTTTTCCAACCCTAAATCTTACGTGGTGTGTTATTAAAATATTAAAGAAGTATTTATTACCCTTTGAGACTATCTAATTCCTAAGTGGGGGAAAATCATCATTTAGGAGTCCAAAAAGTTCCTGTTGAAATTTTGTAGTTGGTAAATAGGAGACTGTATAAGATGCTTTTATCTATAAGTTATAAAAGTCAATTGAGAGATGTGTTTATGTCAAATAACAGAATCTAGAGGCATGGTGGCCCTGGGGGGGGGGGGGGGGACTGAACACAGCATAGGTACTACCACTTTTGTACCCTTGGTAGACAGTACCCATCGGCCACAATATTCTTTCCGTGGAGCCCAGACTCATCCTCAGAATATTTCTTAACTTCGGACTCCAGGAAGCTATTGTCAATCAACTGGAGTTAGCACATTGTATAAAACCTATTTGTTTCTGATTCCAACTCTTTCTAGCCCAGTGGATAATTATGAAGCACCTGTCACCTTCCCAGCTCTCCTGACAAGCACAGTAGTGGGAAACAGAAGAGAAAGTGCAAATGGCCCTTGCCCTCAGGAGCATGAAATCTTGCTGAAAAAAAACAAAATATAGACACATGAACCAGGGAAGAAACTTTTTTTAGAGATGCATGAGTGTAATCATAAAGAACACAGTGGCCTCACCATTGGTAAAGGGGACACACTAAGAAGGGGTAATCTGGAGGGTGCCCTGGATCTTACAACATTTTTGTCAGCAGACCCAGAATCTCCAATAAGAATGTCTCGCATTGATTTCACTTTATTGTCCTATCTAATAAAGATGGGATATGCAAATTGACCATCACTCCAGGGTTGGAGTGAGCTACAGGAGGGTGGAAGGGCCAGGAGTGAAGGCAGGAGGTGGCTCTGACCGGAGCAAAGGTGGAAGGCAGCAACCAGAGGGAAAGCCTGGGTCCCAGGTGCCAGAGGAAAGCCGATTCTGGCAGCCAGGAGAAGGCAGGCCTATTCTTGCACGAACCTTTGTTCATCCAGCCACTAGTTCTATTTATAAAATACCTTCCCAAAACTAGAGAACTAATAAGATGCAGGATTTGTGTAATAAATACTGTTTTGTTCAACATTTAATAGAATAAGCAAATAAATTGATATTTATTATGTTGTGGAATATTTTTCAAAATTCTCCTCTGACCATGATTACAAATGTACACTTGTTGTTTTTGTTGTGGTTTATATTCAGCTGCAAAAATACCTTTTCAAAAATATTTAATTTTGTTCAACTTCTTCAAAAGAATTCTTGCTCCCCTCCTTCCAGCTGCTCCATAACTTATGAAAACCTGGATTCCCAATATGAATTTCAGATTTCAGGTTTTGGACTCTGCATCAAATTTTATTAAAGAAACAACTCTTGCATTGGGATTTGAAAACATCACTGGCTGAAATTCCAACTATGCTGCATTATTTTAAAATAAGGTTTACTTCTGGGTTCATCTGGACAAAGAGAGCACCCAAGTGCCCATCCATATATGAGTGGGTAAAAAAGCTGTGGTACATTTACAGCACAGAATACTATGCAGCTATAAAAAAGAAGTATCCATTACCCTTTGCCACTACCTGGAGGGACCTGGAGATTATGATGCTAAGCAAAATAAACCAGTCAGAGAAAGACAAACATCATATGATCTGACTTACATGTGGAGTCTAATGAACAAAATAAACTGATGAATAAAATAGAGCCAGAGGCTTGGGAACATGGACCAGACTGACAAATCTCAAAGGGGAGAGGGGAGGAAGGCAATAAAAGATTAACCCAATCTCATATGCAAGTATGCATAAACCATGGACAGAAACAAGAGGGAGGTGAAGGCCTGGGGCAGCGTGAGAACTGGGTACAGGGGGGTCATGGTTGGAGAAAGGGGGGACATGTGTCATATTCTCAACAATAATGATTTTTTTAAATAAGGTTTGCATAAAATGATATTTAACAAGAAAAAGCCTTCATTTAAGGAGACATGGATATGACGGTCATTTCTTTGGACACCTGTGACAGCCAATTCTCAGCCAGGTGGTCAAGTAGAAATCCTCCAACATTTAGAGATAGGACAGAAGATTATAAGGAAAAGGCACAGCTGAATTTGGAATTAAGCACAAATAGAAGAAAAATCAAAATTAAAGGCAGAATGAAAATCTTAGTCATGTCACAAATTCTCAGACTTAATTTGGCCAAGAATCACTTCAGTGGCCACAACACATACTATGTGTCATCTGCACTCACCATTATTGTAAAAATATTACTTTCATTTGGATACTGCTACCAGCTCTACCTTTATCTATGCTTATAGACCCTATCTATACCATCTGATGCTCCCCAATTGATATTTGGTTTTAATCCTATGCTAATTGACCCTCACACCATCACAAAGATGGCAGCACTCACAGCCAATAAAGATGGAATATGCTAATCGACTGCCACCCTCTCAAATATGGCAGTGCCCACAGCCACGCTGCACACCTGCCTCTGGAGTGCCTCATTCTCCTCATCCCCCCAGCCGCCCAGGGCCAGCCTGAAGCACAGGCAAGCCTCGATGACAGCTGCCCAGCCCCCCAGGCCCACTCAAAGCTCAGGTAACCAGGGCCAGCCAAGGCTCTCCTGCCCACAGTGGAGCAGCAGAAGTGTGATGGGAGTATCCCTTGATCACTGGGTCGCCTCCCACCTCTGAGGACTCGCAAACTGTGAGAGGGGGCAAGCTGAGCTGAGGAACCCCCCCACCCGTCCAGTGCATGAATTTTCATGCACTGGGCCTCTAGTTTATAATATAAAGCATAAAATGTGCATGCCACTTACTTTTCAACTTCAATACCTTAACATTTCATGGGGATTTTATTTTCTAAATTTAATTTTTTATATTTCTAATAATATTCTGTCTTAACTTGCCAATAAAGGCAAGTAATAGGAAAGCTTTGGGAAATCCTAAGATTTCATTTCATTACAATAAATAAAATAGGACAGGTTTCAAACATGAAAAAAAAATTTTTTTCTTGTTATAAAAATCAACATGCTCATTGTAAAAATATTCAGATACTATCCAAACATATAAGGAGGAGTCGAAAAAGTCATTTTCAATCTCACAGAATGACCAGTTAACATTTTGGGGTGTGTCAATAAATAACAATCACTTTCACATGCATATACCCACATGGGTGCACATTTTCTGTCAAATGGAATCATGCATATTTGGTGCCTGTTTTAACCCACCCAGTAATATACTGTGGGCATTTTTCCAGTGTTGATAAGCTCATATTAAGTGCTGCATGGGATTCCACCTTATTCATGTACAAAACTGTATGATGCTAATCCTATGTTGTTGATCATATAAGCCCATTCCAAGACCTCAATATTAGAGTCCACCTTGCTGGGACCACACACTGGCATCATTA
The DNA here is from genome assembly GCA_004026805.1 of Lasiurus borealis. NCBI lineage: Eukaryota > Metazoa > Chordata > Mammalia > Chiroptera > Vespertilionidae > Lasiurus > Lasiurus borealis. Next base: position 5,608 of record PVJN01048253.1, read on the forward strand.
GTCCATCAATCACGACCGTGTGGCTATTTGTAAAATAGAACAGTCCTGCTATTCTGCTTCAAAAACTGTGGTGGTTGCCAATCTCTCTGGACTGTATAGGGGACCGGATTTGCTGCAGACTCAGTGCTGTGAGGGCGGGACCAGAGACTAAGATGTACCATTGCCAAGAGCAGGGCAGTGGTCTTTCAGGACTCCTTCAAGGCTTAGCACAAGACATTCCCTAGGGCTCCGGAAATAGCTGGGAGACCTAAAGGCAGAAAGCTGAACTCTTAGCAGTGTTGTTAAGGGCAGCTGAACTCTTAGCAGTGTTGTTAAGGCTATTAGGGTGACTATTAATGTTCCTATTAAGGGAACTGGTTTCTGACTGCCAGGAGGGAAGCTATATCATCAGAACAAATGAATGATGGCGCTTTGGATGCACTACAAACAAGGGCCAGCTTATTTTAAATTATCTCCAGAAACAGCGAGGATGAGGGGTAAGTCTCAAAAGCATCACTTTCAGAGGCCAGCCAGCGACCACCGGAGGGCCTTCACTGACCCTCAACAGTTCCTGGGACTATACCTCAGAAGCCACCGCCCTAGGCAAGGCCACCACCATGAGAGCAGCTTCATCCATTATCCGATGCTGCCTCCTTCAGCCAGCCTTTTGCAGGTGAACTTTTTATTTCCCAAGTGGCACAGTTGCTAACTTTTTGTTTCTGTAGTCGGGGTGTTCACGGTGTGGTTGCAGGGAGCTCAGCAGCCCATGACCATCTCCCAGTGAGAAGACAACTTGGAAGTCACAGTGCAGGTCCCTTCCCCCCTTGTAAGATGGGCATCTGCCATCATAAATGGCTCATATTTGTTGTGATCTCTGAAATCAGTTGTTTCTGCAATTAATGACTGATTTCACAGAGCATTAACCATCCCCAGGATCATTAACTGCTGGCAAGTGGGAATATGCTGTTACAAAGTACTTAGGCTACCTTCGGAAGATCTGTACCCGGAAGAAAATAACAAGAAAGAGAGCCTTTCTGGGCATCTGAAGTCATAGAGCACCGTGGTCGGTCTCAAACAAATGTGTTGGTGTCTGAACCTGGGGCTCCAAGAGGTAAGAGAATAGAGCTGGTACCAAACCGGGAACTAACCCTGGTCCATATTGGAGAGCAGTGGTTCTCAACCTTCCTAAGGCTGCGACCCTTGCATACAATTCCTCATGTGATTGTGATCCCCAACCATGAAATTTTGCTACTGTTATGCATCGTGATATAAATATCTGCATTTTCCGATGGTCTTAGGCGACCCCTATGAAAGGGTCATTCGACCCCCAAAGGGGTCGCGACCCACAGGTTGAGAACTGCTATTGGAGAGGGTCATTGCCATCCATTGCAAATAGTCTAGAGTCTGGCCTACCTCCACATTCCTGTGAAAGTGGAAGGTGAGCAGTGGTATTCAATGGAGGGTGACAGCAGGAGGTTTGGACAATGGGCAGAGAGGAAAGCAGTATCTGATGGGGGAGACTCCAAGCTGTTGCCCTCCCCTCCAAACACCACCACCAAGCTGGACTTGAAGCTTCTCTAAAATAGGAAACGGGCCCTCTTTGTTTCTTTTCTTTTTTTCTGTTTTAATGTCTATAGCCATTTTAAAAATATATACTTTTATTGATTTAAGAGAGGACGGGAGAGAAAGAGAGGGAGAGAAATGTCAATGAAGAGAATCATTGATCAGCTCTCTCCTGCATGTCCCCTACTGGGGGTTGAGCCTGCAATCTGAGCATGTGCCGTGACAGGGAATCAATGCTCCACCACTAAGCCACACTAGCCGAGTGGAATAGGCCTTCTTTCACTCAACACAGCATCTCCAGTGCCTGGCACATGATAAATACTCAATAATTATTTGTTGAGTGAATGGATAAACTAGAGAGAGGGAGGGGTTCGAGGTCAAAGGGAACTTGCTGAGTTCAGAACAGAGATCCAGAAATGGAGGAAAAACGCTTGCATTTGAACTAGACCCAAAGGAAACCCAGAAAGGGCTTGGCTGCTATGCTCTCTGGGCTCCACATTCCAGGTTCCGTTGCACTATGAGCTACAGAGCACCTGCCTTTGAGGTACAACTTTCTAATGGCCCTGCCTTGGTCAAGGTCAGCATAGACATTAGACTGGCCTGGGGAGCCCAGAGGTGAGGGCCCACACCTATGTCTCTCCGGGACAGTGAAATTGGGGAGAGGATTCTTCCTTCCCCAAACAGTTGAACCCAACAAAACCCCCAAGTGGCCCCCACCACTCCTTCAGCCTCACCCCAAACTCCTCTTTCCTCAGCTTCATACCACACTATCACCATGGCTTCCTCCTGGTTCATCCGATATGTGTTTTGTTCCATTTGGGGGGCTCTGCACACATTATTCTCTTTGCAGCTAATGTGTTCCCCTTCCTTTAGGCTTAGTTCACCCCTAGATGCCTCCACTTGAAGAAGTCTCAGTACAGACACCTCCATTCCTGGGTGCCCCTTTGAAGCATTGTTGCCATTTGTCAATGTCTTGTCACTATTTGGTTAACATCACCCTTCTGAGGTCTAAACTCTAGAGGCCCACATGCACCGTGTTGAGTGTCATTCCCCAGTACCTAGCACTGTGCCTAGAATGTAGTGGGTTTTACATGCAGAACTGTTAAAGAAGGCTGACATATGAATACAGTCCTGAATTTTCCAGTGAATGAGCAGATGGGACTCAATGAACTGGAGGAATCTGCCATGTACTTCAGCAACGGGTTATCTTTACAACACGTACCTTTGGCCATCTGAGGTAGTGTGAAGATTTTACTGGAAATACCAGCAAAAGTCAAAGCAAATCACAGGCAGAAATGGCTTGTTTTCATCCAACGTGTTTTTCATTGCCCACTCTGGCTAAGACAGCACGGTTCCCGGGAGTCTGGGTATCTTTACAGATGAATTCACCACTTTGAAGCACATGACAAAGGTTGACTTGTTCCCATCTAAATGGACACCCATTGCTGAAAACATCTCAAACTCCTAGTACAGTTCATTGGAATCCACCAACCTCATCTCCATGGTGAGCATTGCAAATCATTTTTAAGATGAACATATTTGGGTTTTGTTTGTATTTATATCTGTGCCTCTTAGAAATGGAAATAAGAGGAAATGTGCCCCCAGGGAGGCTCACACTGGCTGGGACTGTCGGACCTTTGTCATCCAAAGCTCCATTGGGGAGAAGGGGCCAGGATTGAGGGGAGACTAGCAATGAGCTCAGTAAGGCAGGAACAAAAGCCAAAAGAGATGACCTCATCTCAGAGCCCCAAAGGAACAAAGCTGCCACCAGTCCTCTGCAAGGTCGCCTCAGTTTGGCGCTGGTCTTTGTAGCCACGGCTTAACAGTTTACATGGGTGACATGCAAAGCACTGTCACGTTCATTAACTTACTTAATCCTCACAATTCAGGGGGGGAAATCAGGGCAGGATGTAGTTGCCTTCTTTTGCCAACGGAGAAAAGCAAGCTTGGCTTGCAAGGGACAATTGCCCATCCAGAATGTGCCATCCACCTCTTTGACCCCTTCAACCAGTTTTTATTGTCCTGTGGAAATCTTCCTCTAGCTTCAAAATAATCAAAGCTAATACTTATTGAGAGTTTATATGCAAAATGTTTTCAAACATTATCTTATGTAATCCTCTCAATAACATCATGAAGTATTCGTTTCATGTGGCTGCTATAACGAATCATCACTAATGTCTTCAAACAACAGAAGTTTATTCTCTGACTACTCTGGAAGCCGGAAGTCCAAAATCAGTCTCACGGACTGAAATGAAGGTATTAGCAGGGCTAGTTCTTTCTGGAGGTTCCAAGGGAGAATCTGTCCCATGCCTCTTCCAGTTTCTTGTGGTTGCTGGCATTCCTTTGCTTATGGCCACATCACCCCAATATTCAAATCTCTCTCTAGGTCATCTCCATCTTCACATTCCCCTGTCTGTGTATCTGTGACTCTCTCTGCCTCCCTCTTATAAATACCCTTGTGGTGGTAATAAGGGCCCAACTATATTATCCAGGATAACTTCCTCATTTTAAGATCCTTAACTAGACCATATCTGCAAAGTATCTTTTTCAAAATAAGCTAATATATGCTGGGTCCAAGGAGGAGGACATAAATATCCATTGTGGGCCAATTTTTAGCCTATCATGAGTAGATAATGTTGTTATTCCCATTTTTCAGAATAAGGAAAATGAAGCATGAAAGTTGAAATCACACACTCAATGTCATGCAACCAGTATAGTTGAGACTGGGATTTAAACCCAGTCATCCTGATGCCAAATCACACTAAAGCTATACCATTTTCCTAATTTGCCCATGACTTGAAAATCTTTATAAAGAAACAAAAATAAGAGACAACTCCAAAATTAGTCTTTTTTTAAATTTTGTTTATTGCCGAGACCTGTTTGGCTCAGTGGATAGAGCATAGGCCTGCGGACTGAAAGGTCCCAGATTTGGTTCCGGTCAGGGACATGTACCTTACTTGCGAGCACAACTCCAGTAGGGGACATGCAGGAGGCGGCTGATCGATGTCTCTCTCTCATTGATGTTTCTCCCTTTCTCTCTGTAAAAAATCAATAAAATATATATTTTTAAAAATTTTTTGTTTATTAATGTATTACATGTATGCATATCTTCCCTTTGCCCCCTCCCTCCCAGGCATACCAAAATTAATCTTATTCTTTCCCCCCAGGCAGTAGGTTTGCACTTGGCAGTGACTGTGGGCCAGGGAAGCATTGTGTCCAGTACGGGCCTCAGTCCCAGAATATGATCTCCCATCCACACACACTTAGGAAGAGTCACTCATCTCACTCTGTAAATAAGTTAGTGGCTTCTGAATGGCTCTCATCTGGGAAACCACATCTTGTTTTCCATGAAACCCTTGCTAAGGGTGTGGACTCCACACCCCACCTTGTCCTCCCACCCCCAGGGGCCTTTACCCAGCAGAAGTTCGGGAACAAATTCTATTCTGGTGGAACACACCCAGGAGAGGCTGGGGATTCACGATTCCTGATAAAAAGGAAACAAGCTTCCTTTGGAGTTACCCTCCTACAGAAATGTACTAGTAAGCAGATTAAAGTCTCCTCGCTTTCTAATAAAATCATTACCATTTTAGGGCAAAACTGATCATGGGAATCTGTGGGTGACCCAACTTTGCAACAGCTTCCAGAAGTTTGCATCATACTAGCACTTACATATTTGTAGACAGAGGTAAGAGGAGGCAAGGAGAGAGAGAGGGAGAAAAAGGGAAAGAGGGAGAAAGGGGGGGGCACTCAGGATTGATGGAGGACTCATAGACTGTACCTTTAACACTGTTTCAGAAAGGAGGTAAAATCCAGGTCCCCCTCCCCCTTTGCCCCTTCTCCATTATGAACATAGGTACAACAGGCACAAAAGTGATAGGCCTTGTGAAAAACTGAATGAACATGTGTATGTACTTAACCTCAGGAATGACCACAACTGGAAACAACTCATCTTCTCAGGTTTCCAAATATAGCTGCACCACTGTCAGCCCAGTGTGTGCCCAGTGGTGCAGCATTTCAGAAGGTAAACAGGGAACATAAACATTGGGTGAGAACAAGAAATAAGGCGATGGATAGGAAAGACTTCAAAGACAAGTCATTAACAAGTGGGCAAAGAAGGTATGGATGTCTGGGTGACTGTTACACTGCTGCCAATCAAAGAAGCCAGTTTCCAAAGTCTTCAGGAGCCTCTTCTAGGCCCTATTCAGTCTCTACAGGTGACTTCAAAGAATGAAGATGAATGACAGCAACAAACTTAATGCTGCCATTGATCATCTTCAAACAATGGGAGTCTAGGCATGTATGAGTCCCTCACTATCACAGGGGATTGTTGTTGAGCCAAGGGAGTGTCCCCACACTCCATGCTATAGGCAGAAGGCAGTAGTGTGTCTTATTGTGGGCAAATAACAGAGCCACCTCAGAGATCCTGGGACCCAAGTCAAACACCTGTTTCAATGTACAAATGTGTCCTTCAAAGCCACAGCTACTCAGCAGCAAATGAAGCCCTTTCAGCCCCTTGACCTCAGGCAAGGCATCTGATAAAATTTTGCAACAGGATTTGAAATCAGGGTTCACATCCCTAAAGGGCCTCTTATAGACCCTGGGGGCATCCCACACCCTCAAGGAACCACACCAGTAAAAACAGAAACAAAGTCAGTCACATGAATCTCTCTTACCTTATGTCTTCTTAGCCATATAATGTGCTTAAGAATCTCTGTTGCTGATTGTCAGAAGTTCTTGTAAAGAATACATATATGACAATGCTTTGTAAACTATAAAGGGCCTAGACTATGTGAAGAATTATAGATTTTTTCACCAAGGGAAAAGTAACATTAAGAAGATTATTTTCAAAAGCAATCTCACATGGCATTCATTAAAAACTGTTTGATGTTACCCAATGAAAGTTTTGTTGCAGTTGAATAAAAAGGTCTTTAAAAATTATAGCTTGGAGAGGAGACACCAAGATGGCAGCATAGGTAAACACCTAAACTGCTGCCTCACACAACAATTTCAAAACTACAACTAAAATACAAAATGATTATCATCCAGAACCACAGAAAGACTGGCTGAGCGGAAATTCTACAACTAGAAGGAAAGAGAAAAGCTCACTGAGACTCACAGGAGCTGCAGGAGGCAAAGGTACTGAGATGCGCATGTGGAGAGGACTGGCAACTGAGTGCACAGTGGGCTTTCTCAAGCCAGACAGAGCTAAAACTCTGACTGCACTGAACTCCAATTCCGGGCGAGACTCTGGTGATCCAGACTCATTCACGGAGAAACTGGACTGTCTGGCAGTGGGCAGAACTCGAGGGCAGCTTTCTCTCAGAGGTATTTGCATCAATTACCACGGGACACTGAGACACAGGGTGCTATTAGGGCAAGGCTGATGGGAAACCAATGCTGTCTACTCTGCCTTGAGACTCCAGCCCATCCAAGCTGAGCACAGAGGCTTTTGCAAGTCTTGTCTCATAAGAATGTTTCCAGCACAGAAGTTCTCCCAGCATAGACACAGCTGATCCTTACAACAAATTGGCCTGGAGATCAATTCCACATTAATCAAGGTTAACTACAACAAGACGGTGTACATAGCCTACAAAGGGGTGCACTAACAATTGTCCACTTCAGGTAACTAGGGAAGCTGAGCCACTGGGCCCTATAGGACACCTAACACACAAAGCCACCCAGGGAAGCAGCCAAAATGTGGAGACAAAGAAACAGATCACAAATGAAAGAAATGAAGAAAAGCAAATGACTGGATATAGACTTCAAAACCATGGTTACAAGGTTTTTCAAAAATTTTCTAGAAAAGGCCAATAAATTTAGCAAGGCCCTTAAGGATATGAAAAAGGACCAACTATAAATTAAGCATACACTGACTGAAATAAAAAAATATTATACAGATCTAACAGCAGACTAGAGGATCATAAGAATCGGTCAAAGATTTGAAATACAAAAAAGCAAAAAACACTCAACTGGAAAAGCAAAAAGAAAAAAGAATCCAAAAATTGGAAGATAGTGTAAGGAGCCTCTGAGATTACTTCAAGTGTACCAGCATCAGAATTATGGGGGTGCCAGAAGAAGAGAGAGAGCAAGATACTGAAAACCTATTTGAAGAAATAATGACTGAAAACTTCCTCCACCTGGTGAAAGAAATAGACTTACAAATCTAGGAAGGGCAGAGTACATCAAACAAAAGGAATCCAAAGAGGACCACACCAAGACACATCATAATTAAAGTGCCAAGAGAAAAGACAAAGAGATAATATTAAAAGCAGCAAGAGAAAAACAGTTAGTTGCCTTACAAGGAAGCACCCATACCACTGTCAGCTGATTTCTCAATAGAAATTATGCAGGCCAGATGGGAATGGCAAGAAATATTCTAAGTGATGAATAGCAATAATCTACAACCAAGATTCCTCTACCCAGCAAAGCTATCATTCAGAATTGAAGAGCAAATAAAGAGCTTCACAGATAAGAAAAAGCTAAAGGAGTTCATCACCACCAAACCAGTATTAATAAAATGCTGAAAGGTACTCTTTAACAAGAGGAAGAAGAAGAAAAAGGCTAAGATAAAAATTATGACCAACAAATACTTATCTATCAATAAGTGAATCTAAAAATCAAGTGAATAAAAAATCTGATGAACAGAAGAAACTGGTGAATATAATAGAATCAGAGGCATAGAAAGTGAGTGGACTGACAATTCTCAGGGAGAAAGGGGTGTGGGGGGTGCAGGATAGATTGGACAAAAATCATAATACCTATGGATGAGGACAGGTCGGGGGGAGAGAGGGGTAAGGATAGAGGGTGGGGTGGGAACCGGGTGGAGGGGAGCTATGGGAGGAAAAAAGAAGAACAATTGTAATAATCTGAACAATAAAGATTTATAAAATTAATTTTTTTTTTAAATTACAGCTTGGAGTTGTCCCCCTATTAGGACAGTTCCATTCATGACAGCTAGAGACGACTTCTGGGTCAGGGTTTATTCCCACTATGAAATCTCCCCCTCATCAATAGCATCTAACAAGAAGACATCTACAATGCACTACCTTGTAATTGCATTCAGTTTTGCTGACCCACAGAAGGACCTAAGCAACTTTCATTCCTGAAGAAAGCAGACAGCATCCGCTCTGCCAGAAGAATCCTTGCACCGCTTGTCCAGACAGTCAGGTGAGCAAAGTTGGCTCCAAAGCAAATGCAAGACAGGAGGTCATCTCTCTCTCCCATCCTCCAAGGACTTCTACCTCTGGCTAGGAATGCAACAGGGCTGAATGTTTTAATTAGATAGTGAGGGATATACAGGGCATCGTGAGACTCAGAAAAGGGGATTCCTTCTGGATGGAACAGCTTTGAAAATGCACTTCATTCCCTGTGTGACCAACCCCGGACTAGTCTCCAGCTCGGATAAGATCCAGTGTTTTCCATGGACTATGGGTTCTTGGCTATAAAGTAGCTATATACTTGGGCAAACTCCTCCTGGGGTTTATGTCCATTTCTTGGTCCCGCTGGCTACTTGCACCTTTGCCTTTGACTTCTCTCCACCAGGAATGTCCCCTCCCCAATCATCCACATTTTTTAAACCTGGAAATCTCGTATGCATCCTTCAAAATCCAACGAAATTAGCCCTTTATATGAGGCTTTATCCCCACTCTTATCCTAGCTTTATCACTGACTCATGGCTCGCTCAATACCTAGCACATAGTAGGCCAGGCTCATACATGTTGGTTGAGTGAATGAATCAGTCTTTTAAGCCCCAACAGCACCCCTTGTACATATATATTTTTTTAAATATATTTTATTGATTTTTTACAGAGAGGAAGGGAAAGAGATAGAAAGTCAGAAACATCGATGAGAGAGAGACATCGGTCAGCTGCCTCCTGCACGCCCCACACTAGACATGTGCCCGCAACCAAGATACATGCCCCCAACCGGAATCGAACCTGGGACCTTTCAGTCCGCAGGCCGGGGCTCTATCCACTGAGCCAAACCAGTCTCAGCCCCTTGTACATATTTTGATAAGCCTCCCAGTGCCCCATTTGGAGCATGTATCACCTTATACTATAAATGTGAATTCTTAGAGGAGAAGGTTAGTGCCTTTTAAGCTCTGCATCCCCCAAAATCCAGCACAGAGCTTGGCAGAGTCTGGGTGCTCATCATGTGCCTGTTGAGCTAAAGACATCCTAAGCAGGGATCTAAAATGTGAGCTGCTTCAAAAATCTTTATCTCTAGCAAACTGTCCCACTCAGCAGACTGAAAATCGAAGATGCAAGGTCTGTGCCACTCCCTAGGGCTGATGGCTTTCCTTAGGGAGGGAACCTGCCCAGAAGGTTCACATTCTGCATCTCCCAAGCCCTGTGCCATTGACCTTATTCTGAAGGATAGAGGAGGCAGGCCCTAGGACACAGAAGGCATTGCAGACAGGATTGGGTTTCCTTACTTCCCTGTCTTTAAACTTTGTTGACTGTAGCTTTAAATATTTATAACCAGTGCAGGAAGTTTGGCTGGAATGGAGGTGGGGGGGGGGGGGGG